>RJWM01013546.1:0-53023 GCA_004363535.1 Dasyprocta punctata
CTCACACCTGCCAGACAGGTGCTTAAACCACTGAACCAAACTCCCAGTCCTAGTCTTTTGAAGCAGGGTTGCACTATGTATCTCAGGCCAGCCTTGCACTGGCGCTGTAGCCCAAGCCGGCCTCTAACTCACAATGCTCCTCCTACCTCAGCCTCTGGAGTGCTGGGATTAAAGGCGTGTGTCACCACGCCTGGCTTTCCTGTGGCTATTTGTAAACCCTTAGTTTTGGTTTTCTCAACTGTATTCCAAGCAAGTTTCTAATATACAGCATTATACTAAACAGGTACATGTACATTTGTAATTACAACTTAGCATCAACACATGACAAATCTTTAGAAGTCAACCTAAATCCAACTGTGAAATATGTATAATTTATTTTACAAGTGGTTATAGAACTTCATACCTGTAAAAAAGAGATCTGAGGACACAGAAAAACAAAATAAAGAATAATGATAGAGTAAAGGAGAGTCCATTGGTACCAATATTATTTCAATATTTAAAAAGAGACATTACACTTGGGGGTGCTGTGTTACACTGACCCACTTTGCTAGGACACAGCAACTTATATATCCAGATATAATTCTTTACAGCCTTAAAGCTCAAGAAAATCTGAGATGAACATTTGTCTCTGGTAGTAGGTACTTTCAATAACTGGGAGGCGTGGATATAGCATATCATGAACTTGGCCCAAGTTAGTCTTCCCAGGACCCTTGAGGGAAGCTGTATGGAGGCTGGGTCAAGGGCTGGAATTCAACTGAAAGTCTGGAAAGGTTTTTTGTTGTTGTTGTGGTTGGTTTTGTTTTGTTTTGTTTTGTTTTGTTTTTGTCCATTAGAGAATTTTCCCCTGAAGAAACCAGAGTTTTAGGTAGAAATAGTGACATTATAAACTACAAAGTGAAGAAGCGTTTTGGAAATGGGGAATAGGACAGAGCTGTGAGGGATGTCCTTCCCTTGGGCGAAGGATCTTACCTATCCCTCTTAGGTAAGAAGTGATTAGCTGGCACTTGCTGTTTCTCTGAAGTTCCCCCAAAGTCTCTCAATGCAAATCAATCAGAAGGCACTTTCTACTGGAAAATAAAGGTGCTTTTGGCAGTTTAAGTCTGGTGTGCATTTAGTGCCTAGATGGTGAGAAACTGTCTCTGTAGGACAAAGTGCTTCCTCGCTACTCAATCACTGATTCACTGTCCTCAACATTTACTTAGTGTCCATGTATTAAATTCTACTGTGTGGAGAAGGGTCATACTGATTACCTACAATTTGAACAAAATGAAGTTCTTAGGGCCGGGAGTTTGGCTCAGTGCCTTAAGCGCCTGCCCTGGCAAGTGCGAGGTTGTGAGTTCAATCCCCGGTGCCGCAAAAAAAAAAAAAAAAAAAAAAAAAAAAAAAAAAAAAAAAAGAAGTTCTTTACCTTATGAAGCTTTTGCTGAATATGAAAACATTGAGATTAACTATTATTCATTACTATACTTATCAATTCATTACTAATCAAATACAAAGTCTTGTTAATGGAGTCCAGAGGACAATTCAAACATAGTCTTTCCAATTTTCTTTCCTTACTCACCATAAAAAATAAGTTTATCGAGTTCTATAGCCCTTAAAAAACCATCTACTGTCAAACCAAGTCCCTTTGTTTCATTTACTGCCCCCTAAATCAAATACCTACTGGCTTTCTTTCTGGGTTCATTGTGCTGCAGTACTGTAAGGATTTATGTCTTTATGTAGATTCTGGGGAAAATTAATTCCCCTTTTCACCTTAAATTCTCCAGAGATTAGGATGACATCAGGAACGTTCTGCCACATGGGTAAAATTCACTCACCACATATTTTATTTTTTCTATTTCCATTTTTCTATCTATCAAAGGGAAGGGTGATTATGCAAGAATCACCACTAGAGTTTCTAGATTCCTGAACTTGGGGCTTAATCTTTTAACCTGTTTCTCAGTTTCCTCGATATTAAATCGCTCATAGGGATAGAACTCACCTCTAAAATTGTTAGCGTAAATGAATCCCTGTGCCGGGAGCACACAGAAACGTGTCTTACACAACAAGCACCCAGCAGACCGTTTCTCTTGATCAGACCGCGTTCTGATTTCTAAACCCACACTGCTGAGCTGGATTTTTCTCATAGCAAGGTGAGTAAAGACAAGGGATGGCAACAGAGAGAGGTTAAGTAACCTAGGGAGTGCGGGAGCTGGGTTCCAGAAGCTTGGCAAGTAAATGAAAAGGATTCCAAGACTCATAGGAAGTTTCGACCTAAACCCCGCCCCGCCCACCAAGTTCTCCCACATACAAGAAATGCTAGGCTGAAAGAAGATGACCTTCAGACAACCCAGGCCAGGAGGACACTCTGAGGACAGATCTTCCCCCAGTCTGATGATTCTCATCCCTACTGCCCCTATAATCACTGTGATTTAAAAAATGCCTCAGAAAGCGTTACTCTGTATCCATCAGAGTGGTTCCTGAGTTTTCCTTGCCTTCACCAAGCACCAAGACGTTGAATCATTTCCTTTTCAGGATGACAGCAGGGGCAAAGTACGAAAGTAGAGGCTGCCACAAGAACACGGAAGGGACGTCAGCATCTGGAAAGACGTGTCCACAGGAAACAGATTCTGCTTGGGTTAAGCCCCCCCGCCTCCAGGTTTGAACCCCAGATAAAACGGTTTCACTCAAAATGCTTCCATAGAGTTCCTGAACCCTTGATTATGTGGCAGTTCTGCTTGACCAGTAGGAGCTCGCAGGCACTGGTCAGCCTTGACCCACTATGCTATCTTCAATGGCCATCAGCCCAAGTCACACACCATGTCATCCTTAAAAAAAAGCCCAATAGACCAAGAACCCAGGAGAAGAGTACCCTACATGTTTTTGCATGGTCCCAGATAGTTTCTTGCGGTTGGAGAAATTGTTATCAGCTATCTACCATGGTAGCATGCGAGAGCTGGGGCCCTCTATGTACATTTTTTTCAGGCTGGGTTGGAAACTTAGGGATTCCACCTACCTAAAATATTTTTACTATGTAGTACAGGTTCTTGAGTATCAGGTTATGAGGGCATGAATACAGCCAAGGCACAAACTACAACCCGTTTAAGTCAAACAGGAAAGTTATCATATCAGGAAATTTGTCAAGAATCTCATACCCCTCATAGGAATCTTAGTTTTCACTTTACTTTCCAGTTAGAACTGGATAAGCGCTACTGATGTCAAACGATTGTACAAATAGTGTATGTGCATTACCTAATATCAGTTTCCTGCCAGATATAGTTTTAAAAATTTTGGGTCTTTTGAGATAGGGTCTTGCTGTGTAGCCGGAGCTGGCCTTGAAGTTCAGGGTAGTCTCGTGGTCTCTGCCTCCACTTTCCAAGTGTTGGGACTATAGGCATGCAGCAGCACGCCCGGACGGTTTTCAGTGACCGTAACCAAATGACTATCATTAAGGTAAAACTTTTCCTGGTAACACTAGTGTTTCTAGCTCTTCATTTGAAAAGGTGGGGGCTCTGAAAAGAGCCTTTGGGTTTAGTGCAGTTTCCGGAAGCTCAAAATGCCAATCAATCACTTGCCCTTAGCCTTGTGGTGACTCTCGGTCTTCTTGGGCAACAGCACGGCCTGAATGTTGGGCAGCACACCGCCCTGCGCGATCGTCACCTTGCCCAGCAGCTTGTTGAGCTCCTCGTCGTTGCGGATGGCCAGCTGCAAGTGGCGCGGGATGATGCGCGTCTTCTTGTTGTCGCGCGCCGCATTGCCCGCCAGCTCCAGGATCTCAGCCGTCAAGTACTCCAGCACGGCCGCCAGGTAGACCGGGGCGCCGGCGCCCACGCGCTCGGCGTAGTTGCCCTTGCGGAGCAGGCGGTGGACGCGGCCCACGGGAAACTGCAGGCCAGCGCGAGAGGAGCGAGACTTAGCTTTGGCTCGAGCTTTGCCTCCCTGCTTGCCTCGTCCAGACATCGCAAACAAACTCCAAATACTATAACACAAAAATAAGGCCTGTAAGAGAGCAAACAGAGTAAATGACGGCGTAAAATGTGGGTGCTTTTATAGCTAGTTCCTGGATCGTAAATTTCACTGCCTGATTGGCTAGAAAAATCATCGCAATAGTAACCAATAGAGAAGCTGTATTTCCATCCTTTATTTGCATAGTTCAGCCCATGTATGACGGCCTAGCCGTTTGTCTTCCAATTATCTAAGAGTTTCTCAGAATCCCTCATTAGCATAAATGCCCTATAAATAGCAGAAATCTGCTTGGTATTTTCATTCTACTTCTGTTTTGAGGTCTTAGAGATGCCTGAGCCAGCGAAATCGGCGCCTGCCCCGAAGAAGGGCTCCAAGAAGGCGGTGACTAAGGCGCAGAAGAAGGACGGCAAGAAGCGCAAGCGCAGCCGCAAGGAGAGCTACTCGGTCTACGTGTACAAGGTGCTCAAGCAGGTGCACCCTGACACGGGCATCTCTTCCAAGGCCATGGGCATCATGAACTCCTTCGTCAACGACATCTTCGAGCGCATCGCTGGAGAGGCGTCGCGCCTGGCGCACTACAACAAGCGCTCCACCATCACGTCGCGGGAGATCCAGACGGCCGTGCGGCTGCTGCTGCCCGGGGAGCTAGCCAAGCACGCCGTGTCCGAGGGCACCAAGGCCGTCACCAAGTACACCAGCTCCAAGTAAACTTTGCAAGTAAGCTTTCTCCACTTATCACCAAAGGCTCTTTTAAGAGCCACCCACACGCCCAAAAAGAGAGCTGTTCCTACGCACTGTTTCGTCGGGGTGGGGGGTGGCAGGTAAAATACATCTCAAGCACAAAGGGATAGCTGGAAAAAAAAACCACGGGCGCTAAGGCCTTAAAGAGCTAGGCCCTGAAGTTGTCTCCAAATTGTATTTCACTGATTTGCCTAAGTAGACTGAAACCAATTAGCACGTATGAGTCTCCGGTCAGAGCTACAATTGGTCTCGCATTGAAGCTTCAAACAAACGTAAAACCCTTACAAGGAGCAATCAGGCTTGAAATGATCTATTTCTGGAAAGCAGTTAAAGTGCTAGGTTAATAGGGAAAGCTGCAAAATGTAAGGTTACAGGCAGGACCTAGAACAAAGGTGAGACAATAGAGAAGCCGGTAGGCGTGGCTTAGTATCCTGGAGCACTTTCACGTTTGACAATGCAGACTGGTTTCCGGGAACGGAAAATTCAACCTTCCTTGTAGCTCTTAAGGTCTTTGTTCCAGACAGATTTTAAGATGGCATAGAAGCTCTTTACCCATCTTTTTAGTCCTAAGACATTTTCTACACCTTGGAATTTCTCCCTTAAAGATACTAGAAAGTACAAGCAAAATCTCAAGCGATTTTACAATCTTAAATTATTTGTGTTACAAAATTAAGACCCTGTGACCTGAAGTCTGCAGTTTCCTTTAATCTGGGAGGGTAAAATAAACTACTTGCCTTGAACAAGACTTTGCAGCCACTGGCTACCTGATTTTGAGTTACTTATGGTGAAAGTGCAAATGCAGATATTACTAACACTTGTCTTACATGCTCCACAGCCAAACCTCATTTTAGAGTATTTCACAGCTGATTTTCTATGCCCCTGGGTGGTCTGTGGAAGAATTGATGTTCAACTCAGTCTAACCTCTCTTCTGACTGCATCTAATCAGTTAAAAACCTGGAACAGGATTCACTGTACCTAGGAAGAATGCAAATTTCTCCACCCCTCTTTTCTCTCATATGAATGCTGTTTTTCTTGTGTGAGATAAAGTAATTCTATTACCTACTACCTGCTCTCTCAATGCAACAAAACAGTAGACTAATTTTTAATTCTGACCATTTATTTCTAGAGGTTCCACAAGATAATATTTGAATGCAGAAACAGGAATCTACAGTACTGTGTGGCCTAAAAACACTTCTCTTATAGCTTTGTCTTTTGAGGTTTTTGTTATAATTTTAAAATTATAACTTAACTGAAGTAAATTAAATCATAACATTTAAAATGGAATTAATTTTACAATTTTATGCATTATAAGGAATCAATATATCAGCTTAAAAACTGACCTTACAATTTACAATTTAAAGAATTTAGATGAACATTAAATTGAGGAAACTAACGACTAATCTTTGGGTACTTGTACAGTTTCTAATGTGGAGTTTACAAAATGCGAATTCCTAAAAAGTGCTCTTGATGCAAGTCTATTTTTATGTAATTTATATTGATCGATGATGCCTCTTTAGATCTATGAAGTGGGTGGACGTGTAGTACACGTTTGGACCTAGAGAGCCAAACAGGTCTGTGTGACTACTTGTTCTCCTTGTACTGGAGGAAACACAATTGCCTGCTCTGTTTAAGGGCTCCTTTTATAACAAACAGGTCTGATGCTGCCAGCTAATATAGCCACAGAGAAGAATAAATAAGCATACAAGATAATGGATATGTTTGTTATTTAAGAAAGTTGATATTAGTAATTTTGTAATTCAATTTAATATGTATAGTCACTTTAAAATAAGACTACAACCTTTTTCTTGTTTTTTATATACCCATAATCTATATACATATCTTAATAGAATAAAAACTTTCTCTGACAGCTTTATTTTTTAACTATTCCAAATTCAAGCTCTAAATTCAACATAATAAAACTCTTAAGATACCTTGTCTACCAAAAAACCCCAAACAAACAACAAAACCTATCTCTGGGGTTCACTTGCCAGTCATTGAGGAACAAGCAGCTTTTCCCCCTCCATAAAAATGCTAGAACAATTAGTTGCATTTGAGAGTTTCTAGAAAATAACTAATTGTAATCGATAAAACAAATGCTTTGCAAGTCTTTCATGATCTGTAAGAACAGGTTTTCATACTGAACTCTTTAATAAAAATAATGTGCAAGCACAATAACCTATTTCTAGACAGTCAAAGATTGTTTTCTTTATCAATAATATGTATATTTTTTAATTTTATTGGATGAAATCAACCTATTTCATGATATACCTTGCACACAAGTAAAGGTGTGTTAATAATTAACAATATTCTTGAATTATTATTTCACAAACTCAGTCACCCTGAGCATGTAGTTTGCTACTAATTTCCTACTCATAAACAATAAAGATGAAATGAAGTAGTAACTAAGAAATGCTAGTTCTAGAAATGGTATCATATCAGGAAACTGGTTGCAAAAGCTCACCACTTTTGAGGTATGAGACTGAGGCAAGTCATTTGTATCTCTGCTCATCTGTACCTTGAGCATGAGCGAAACAGTCGCGTAACTTCTGGAGGTGGGTCAAGATTAAAATGCATAGGAAACACTGTTTACTGCTGTTTGACAAGTAATATTTATTTATAACTGTCCTTACGTTGAAAGGACTCCTAGCAGGACCTTGGTGGGAGTTAGTCTATGATAGATAAAAGAAATTTCATGAATAATGGGAATTTGATAAATTATAGAAATTTTATAAACTATTTAATATAAAGACATCTGGTTATATTGTACTCATGCAATAGCTTGAGAGGAAATGCCTATTTTCCCACACTTACTTATTTATTTAAGTATATTCCTTAGGACATAAAACACAGTTATCAACCTTGACTCTTCCACATTTGGAATGGTTTATACATTCAGTACATTAGCAGACAATGCTAGCAATCCTAAATTTAAAGGAATTCAAAGCTATTAAAATCTTCACCATGACCAATACTGAATGATTAATCGTAAAATTAAATTAGGTAGAATGCACAGTTGCATGTGGCTTTTTCTACAAAAGATTCTAGGTTTTGACTAAATTCTTTAGATTCTAAAAATCAGCTTGACATGTTATCAACCCCTATGGGTTGATTATAAATTAGGGAAAGGTAAGTCAGTTTGGAGAAAGAGCTAATTTTCTATTATTCCCCATCCCTGAGGAGGAGAAAAAAGAATGAAACTTGTCCACTCATTTAAAGAGTTGTCATGGAGTTTTTTCATCCAATGAGCAACTTGGAGAATAATTCATGGAAAGCTTTGGGTTCATCTCACTATTGTTGTTTGTGCCCTTGCAGCTGGTTCAGAAGGGATGAAGGGACAGAAATGATAAGGTTTGTTTCATTCTGAGGGAAAGACCTACCTATGAGAAGCAACCCTAGGTAAAACCTTGACCTGATGGCTGGGAACCCCAGGCTTGTCCTCTGACTACCTCATGTTCTCCAACAGTAAAAAAAATGGATTTAAGAGCAATAAGAATAAATTTTTTTTTCTCGCTTACCCTGTTTTTTCTCCTCTCCTTCCCTTCCTCCTTTATTTTCTTGTTCTTACTTTTCCTTTAATATTTTTCTCTTCTATCATTGGACTAAATTCAAATATAGAACAGAACATAAAAATATATAAAAATTTAATTTTTAATAAAATTTTAGGTTGATTGTTGGACTTTATTAAAAAAATGGGGTCATGGATCTTAAGTATTGTTTTAAAACACACACGCGTTTGTACTTTAGTGTAGTGAAGTAAGTATAGTTTTAAACATTAAAAAATATACAGAATAAACCGTGTTTAAGAATTCTGTAGAGGTCGGGCGTGGTGGCACATGCCTTTAATTCCAGCAGTTGGGAGGCTGAGGTAGGAGGAGCATTGTGAATTCGAGGCTGGCTTGGGCTACAGCGTAAGTGCAAGGCCGGCCTGAGCTACATAGAGCGAACCTGTCTCAAAAAACTAGGGGTGGGAGTTTCGCTCAGCAGCTTAAGCACCTACCTGGCAGGTGTGAGGTTGTGAGTTTGATCCCTGGTGTAAAAAAAAACAAAAAAAAAGAAGAAGAATTTTGTAGAGATAATGGTTTGGAGATTTTCAATAGAAAAAAATCTGTTAGCCTCAAATGTGATTCAGAAGTGCCTCACAGAAACCTGGGTGTGGGATTTTTGGGAGAGTTGAAGAGAGTGCATAAGACTCTAGATCTAAGAATCAAGATACTGAGCTTGACCGGGTTAGTTCTAAATGTAAGGTTGGAATTTAATCCTTTGGAAATGAGAGGAAATAGCAATGCGTCTCCAACCTGTTGGCATGTGAGCTGGTTGCGATGGGTGGACTGGAATAGATTTGAAAGAGTTTTCTCTTGTCTTCATTGTACTCTGCAAGCTCCTAAGACATTCTTGGCTTGACAGGCTCTGCTCCGTTGAGGCTTCTTCTGTTCCTTTCTCTATTTTGCTGTGTCCTGCACTCAGATATACACACATCCAACTTTCCCTGGCTCCCTGTTTGATCCATATGTTCATCCTTCTTGGAATTTTTTCTTTTCTTTCTTACTGGCAAATTTATACTCATTCTGCAGGCATCTGCTTGGTTGTTGTCTTCTCCAGGATGTGTCTTCTCCTAGGGGCTCTGCAAAACTGTTGCATAATTTGCACTTAATTGTTATTACTTATCTAACTGTCACACCTCCAACCTCAACTCCAAGATCTGAGCTCTGATTGAATTATCACACTATCCCTAGGGTCTATCACCGAGACTGGTCCACAACAGAAGCACAAAAATGATTGATCTATCTTTTTGTGAAAAATTTTAAATACCTCCTATGTATCAAGCATTGATCTCTCTCCATGGTGTATAGGTCAGGCGATAAAGTGACAAAATCTCTGCTCTGGGCTAGAAATCCTGCAAGACAAAAAACAAACAAACAGAAAAACAGTAAGTGAGGAAAATATTTGCCTGTTAGAAAGTAAGTGTCATGGAGAAAAACAAATCAAATGAACAACATAGCAAGTTCAGGGGGATGAGGACTGTGTAGGGGTTGAAGAATGGCAATGATGAATCAATGAAAGAAAAGCTGAACATAAAACCCTAATATCTGGGGGTCTCAGTGGAGCCAGCTAATAGTTCCAGAGTTCTGAGGTGCTTGAGGTTTGATGTATATAATTTGTTACTCATTAAAGAGGAAAACAGGTCTGACTTTAGGGCCTGGGTGTGATGGGCTGAATAGTGCTGGGTTTGTGCTACTATGAACTGGCAGTGTTGAGTTTGCTTCAAAAATACCTTCAGTCAAATCTAGGCAATTAATACTTGCTGTTGTATCAAACAGATCCTCACAATTTAGTGGCTAAATATCATGCCATTCATGACTTGCTACAATGTGTTATGTCATGGTGAGGATGGGGCTCCTCTCCAGCCTTCCAGAGAGAAAGTCTCTTTCCATCCTGGACCTGGGGCATCCTTGGGTCTCTGAGATCTCTGATGGAACCTCAGTATCAAGCCAAAAGACAGGAAGAAAGAAAACAAAATGCCTCTGTGAGAGAAACTGTTATGAATTAAGCCTGGAAGCGACACCATTTCTGCCCTCCTTCCTTGGCCAAAACTCAGGTTTAGTCCTACCCACCTGCCAGGAAAACAAGGAACTGTAGAATAGCTCCATGCCTGTGCAGAGAACGAACAAAGAGTAATGGATAGAGAGTAAGCAAATTCTGTCCATCATGATGTCCAGTTCTTCTTGGTTCTCCTCTTCTTTTTTCCTTTCTTTCTTCTTACCCTTCTCTTCTTACTACGAGGCCCCACAATGGCCTTGCATCAGTCAGTGACAACATCTCTGTAGCACAGATTGCCTGTAGCTGCCAGTAGCCATAGGTTTGGCATAATCTAAGGAGAAGCCTTTCTTTTCCCTCCCTTCCCTGCAGGACCATTCCTAGCCCTTAGTTGTCCAGCTGGTAAGGAGCCCATTTTTACAACTTGTCTCCTTGGGAATGGACACCACCTTTATGGAGCTTACAGCTCAGTGGGAAAGAAGGACAGCAAATTTTTCTTTTTGTAAGAAATTATACAGACTGGGAGAACAGACTAAGTTGTGGGGATACAGAAAAGGTAGAGCATTCAAAGGGGCATCAGGCATAGTCACAGATAGGATAATACGCATATTAACATTAATGTATTAATGCAAATGCTTTATTCAACAAGAGCAACTCATAGTAGTATAGTACTTAATATGAGGTGGGCATTGTTATGTCTCCCTATGTTAGCTCAATTAATCTTCATACAATAAAATGTTAGCAGGAAAGCATAAAGGAAATCCTTACAGTAGGAGAAAGGAGAAATAAAGTCCTTTGGGTTCTATCTTTTAACTGATCTGAGTAGCTGTCTCCTCTTCTCTCGTGTATTTTCACTGCCATTATTGTATTATGACATGAGAAGGGCCCATGTGAGATGAACATGACAAACAAGTGTCCTTAAATTTGGTGCTTTTGTAATGGTGTTTAAGAGAGTGTGGCACTTGGATATGTTAAGACCACTGAACTGGATACATTATAAAATGCTCTGTTCCAACATGAGTGGTCCCTCTGAGTAGTAGAGGTGCTCAAAACTTTGCGGAGACACTGTGCCTCTCACCAACTAAAGAGAGAGGATGCCCGCTCCCCTGCTCATGGCCACTGCCCCCAGGCACTGCTTGAAGACAGGGTTTTGTAGAAAGTATCTAAATGTGACATTTTTCTTTCTATTAGTCTTTAAACAAATAGCACATGTAAAGTATATAATAAAAGTCTTTGTCTTTCCAAAATAAGGTGGGGTCCTGGGTATTAGATATGTCTAAGTGTATCACAATTACAAACTCTTGCATTAGCAGAATGTAGGAACATTTGCCACAGAAACCTACATTTCCCCACAGAATAATGTGTCATCTCACAGGAATTAAAGGGGATTCTTTATTAAACAAACCTTGCATCCATTCCCTGAAGCGTATTTGAACATGTGGGTAGCATAAAATGAGATTTGTCTTTGTTGGCTTGTCAAGAGGAGGGAGAAAAGACATTTTACAACACCCCAAGAAACAGATTCAACACTTACTTAGGCACTTCTCCCTCATATATTTCATTTGACTTCACTTATTTTAAAGGAAGACAGACATGGGAGCACGGGAGTGATTTCTACCAGCTGATCAGCAGGATGATCACTGGATAGGAGGAAGTCTCCTGGAAACTCTTAATGGTCACCTTATGTGGAAATCACAGGCAGGACCTCTCCTGTTTGTTACATTTGAGGCTTTCTGCATCCTTCACAGGCAGCTCCATAGGTCTCCTGGCCAAGCATACTTCCCTCCTTAGACAACCCCCACTCCTTGGCTTATGTCACTGTGTCTCCTAACAAAAAGCCCTAACTCCTGTTATCCACCTGACAAATTCCTTCTCTTCAAGTCTTCCATCAGTTGAAACTCCCAGGGCCCTGACCAAGCCATACCCATCCTTTATGCACAGACATACATTCAAGGACTGCATGGTGTGTGGGGTCTTACTGCAGTGGTTTGCTACCCAGCAACTGTGCTGCCTGGAAAGCTCAACCTCTCCATGCCTTGATTTCCTCATCTGGAAACAGGGAGAGTAATGGGGGTACCTCATATAGTTGTTGGAATAACCAAATGCATTGGTATCTATATAGCCAGAGAAAACACCCAATGAACACTCATCATTATCACTTTTATTGTTTTCAGAGTCAAGTACAATGATGAAGATCGGACAAATCACAGAAGTGAATCAGTGTCTCTCTTCTGCCAGGAGGAGCAAACAGACTTTAGATTTATCTTTTCTACTACTTGCCACTGCTGGACACTGTTTTAACTCACAAATAAACCAATGAAAAGTGATAGCTACTGGAAGATCATGGGAAACATTAAAACAATCAAGAAAGACAAATAGGTACCTGGCTAAAATACTGGCTTTTTTTTCCTAAGTGTAAAAATAATGTTTTTTTGGTAGAAATTTGCGAAAGGAAAAACGTACAAGAAGAAAATTAAAATAACTCCTAGTGTCTTCTATTGCTTTTATACATATATGAGGAAGCTACCCATAAGAATATGAATACATAATGGTGTATATATAATAAATAAATATCATATATGATGCAAATGTAGGTATCATGTCATAAATAACATTGGTAATTTTTATCTGACTAAATGTGGTTAGAAAAAATTTTTATGAATATGTATTTATGGATATATCAATTCTGTTTTTGATTATTTTGACTGACTCTCATTTATATGCCATATAGATTGTGCATTTTTCTTTAGGAAAAGGACTTAGTTGAAAAACTGACACAGGTGAGACGCTGACTGTGCATCTTTTGTTTTTATGATAATTTTTAAACTATCTATAGCAAAATATGGTTCGACTGGGTTATAAATTATAGTCTAGGAATTTCCTAATCTCACCAGTTGTATGCTACTTTTAAAGCAATAGAATACTATATTCTGCCCACCTGTAAATAAAAGGATCAACTTGACCAACTTCCTGGCCCATAAGCCACTGATATTTAAGGACACAAAAGTTTGGAGAGCATCAAAAATCAGCGAATCCAAATAGACGTATAAGTTTAGGGTACTCAGAAAAATGTACCTATGATCTCCCTGTTATGATTTATATCTAAAATATTCCCCCGAAATCTCATGAGCTCAGAAATGGGACTTTGTTAAGGTGATTGGACTGTGGAAGCACTAAATTTACCAGCGAGTTAATTGATTGATGAGTTCCCAACTCAAAGTATTATTAATAGTTGTGGCATGGTTGTAAGAGAGGTCACTGGGGACATGACCTGAAAGGAAATAGTCTTGTTCTCAGTTCATCTCCTTACTCTGCATCCTGACCACCACACAATGAGCAGCTTTCCTCTGCCATGTCCTTCTACCACGCTATTTCTGCCTTGGAGCCAGCCAACTATGGACTACACACTCTGAATCCATAAGCCAAAATAAACCTGTCTTCCAGTAATTTGCCAGTGTCAGGTATTTTATCTCAGTGATGGGAAAGAGACTAATACATTTCCTAGAGGTAAATAGATTGCAAAATGAGGATTACAGTCCATTAGTGTGGTACAAAATCAATTTCATGATGCGAAACCAGTGTGTTTTAAAAAATAAAATTGATTAATGCAAGTGCTTAAGGTAATTTTCCAAATTTTTGCTTCAGGTGTGTGTGTGTGTGTATGTGTGTGTAGGTGTGTGTTTGTGTGTGAGAGAGACAGAGACCAAGACATAGAGACAGAAACAGAGACAGAGACAGGAAGAAGAGAAAAGGAAAGAGAGTCTTTTGCTTTACTTTGCAATCAGATGTGAATTTTCATGTTTTAACTTTGTGTTACAAACGTTTTAAACGTGCTCATTCTTTCCCATACAGTCTCAGGGAAAACCCATTCTATGACAGTTGCAATGAACTCCAACTTCTGACTTCGACCCCTTCTTAATAATGATTATGTAATAAACCTACAGACATGGCAAATACAATAATAATATGCCAGTGTTGCTCCTAAAAACATCTCATGGTTCCTGATCTGTAAATTTTCTCCCAAATCTCTCATACAGGTATTCGGGAATCTTTACAAAATAGTGCTTCTAGAGTTCTGCTTGACTGATATGCTGAGCTCTGTTTGCAGTACACCGCTTTCTTAGCAATACACTGCTTCAATACCACCCTTGCCAACACATCTACTGCCACACTTGCCAGTCCAGTCTTGTTGGAGATTGGATCACAGGTCTCTTAGGCCAGGGCACCTGCCTTGTGGTGCTTAGTGAGGAGCAGAGACTGTATCTCTTTACCTTGGGTGAGAATAAACTGTGGTGGGAGTGTGAAATTAATGTAAAGAGAAGCTAAAGTCGACTCAGGACACTAGACCTGATTTTGGCCAAGCAGATGTCACGTGTGATATTCTTGTCTTTACCCCATCCTTGAAGATCTTCTATAAGGCTTCAGGAAGTGGGGCGTGGCTTTAATCTCTGACAACCCACCTTCCCCGTGGTCTGTTTCTTTAGCTTGTGCTGGCCTAAATACGAGAACACCCTGAGGTTTTTCATTCTATAAACTCTGCAATGAGACAGCTACAAAATTTGTGTTACTTCTCTCACATATATAAGTAGTTTTCGGTAAAAACTGGGGCATGACTAATTTTTTTCCTTCACCATTTAGAAGCCACCGTTATAGAAAACCATTCAGAAAAGATGAGACAAATTTTCGCTTAAAAATTACTTTATAAATCACAAGGAAAAGAGGAAGTTTTGTTCTCCCTCTTGAACGTGGCTAAAAAGTGAGGGTTTTCTTGAATAATTTTGACACGTAGGGCTATCTGTCACTAAAAAGTAAAAAGTCAGGTGAAATCTGAGTCCTCGCGGATTGTTCAGCAGGGGAAACTGGTCGATTCCCTAAGGAGTAGTTTTGTGGGATTCAACTTTTGAGGGTAAAACAAACACAAATGCTCCGCCTCTGGGAGCGGGGGCGGTGCCCCATCGATGCACCAATCACAGCGCGTCCTACCCTATATAAAGCCCCGAGACTCCCTCGAATTTACACTTGATGGTTTTCAGTATACGTTTCTCTGGTCTGATATATGTGAAACACTGCCTGCAGTTCCAACTGCTCCTGCTCAGGGCCCTGTGGGGAAACTACCCGCCAAAAGACGAGGCAGGATGGGGATTTATGAGTCAAGTGCAAACCAGAAGGCGCAGAGCTCATTGTCCAAATTGATCACCCAGGCTTTAGTGGAGTCACAGGACTGAGCAGGCATGTCCGTTGCTGCGCTCAAGAAATTCTTGGTTGCCGCCGGCTATAATGTGAAAAAGAATAACAATCGCATCAAGCAGGCACTCAAGAGCTTAGTGAGCAAGGGCGTTGTGGTGCAAGTCAGAGGGACTGGTGCTTCTGGGTCCTTCAGGCTCTGCAAGAAGGCTGTTCCTGAAATCACCAAGGGCCAGGTCAGGAGGCCTGCTTCTGCCAAGAACAAGAAGCTGGGCTTGTCCAGGGACTCCAGGACCCCAAAGAGCATCAATACCAATACTGGGGCCAAGCAGTCGAGGGTTGCACATAGGGAAACATCAGGCAGCAAGGAGAAAGCCCGAAGATCCAAGAACCTGCAGAAGCAAAAGAGCCCGGCCAAGGCCAGAGTGGGGAAGGCCAAGGCCAGAACCCCAAGGTTAGCCATGCAGAAAACAAACTCCAGGAAGGCAGTATCTAAGAAGTGAGCTGCTCAAAGAAAAAGACCAATTTTCACAGGACCCAAAGACTCTTTTAAGAGCCATCCAAATTTTTAAAATGACGTGACACTGAAAACTTACAGAAGGTCTATGTTTTTAATCTAACTGCCAACTAACAAATTGAGGTCTGATGAGGTGAAGTGACAACTAAATTTACAGGTAAAAAAATGCAAAAGTCATTGGGTTACGCCCATTCCAAAAAGTGTTTATGAATGCAACAACTTACAGGGTAGGGCTTGTCACTTACGTAGCCAGTATTATTTCTACAAAAGCCACTGAAAATGGGAGTACAGATGGGTTCAGCATTGGAAAATACCTAGTATCTTTTTTTTTTTCTATTTTCTTTTTTTGTTTTTCAAGTAGTGCTACGTTCCCAATTTATTCTTTGGTGCCATCTAATAGGGTTCCTTGTTGTCCACTGACTTCTGTGGGATCCGAAAGTATGAATCAAGATATTCTAGTATTTGGGTCATAGAAGTTTTATCTTTTTAAAATTTTTATTAGCTTCCAATTAAAATTTTACAATTTTTTGAGTGAGACAATACTTTTGGTGTGTTTTGGAATAGTATATACCAGTGATGGTGAACCTTTCAGCATTTTCAATGATAAACACCAACTGCCACTAGTGGTATATACTATTAGATGACAGGTATATAAATAGATGCAGATGTCCCTTTGAAAGTGATTTACTACTATTGGTCTGATAAGATTGTAATCCTGAATAGCATTTCATGTAACTTATTTATGAAAAAAATTTGTAGGCCTTATGATACTACAAGGGCACACCACAGATTGAAAAACAACCCATTATCTTTATAGAAATGTTTGTGACTGCAGTTAGGAGATTAACGTTCCGAAGGCACAAAAATTTTATTAGCAAACTCTTGAATCCAACCCGAAATAGCTTTCTTTATAAATTATTTTAGTTTTCCCTTCATCTGTCATTTAGCATTCTTATGCATTCCCTTAATCACACATAATAGATCCATACTGTTAATCTATTTAGAACTGCTTGCTTTGGGGGCAACTTTAAGGAAAGGCCAAACCGTGCCTTTGTACATTGATATTACAAGCATGTTCTCTAGATGGTTCAATGTCTTTTCCCCTCTAGACTTTGTATAAGTAGGACTTCTTGTAAACTTCAATTGTGTACTAACATAGAAGATGACTATAAGGGTAATGGCTTCAATTTGTATGAGCCCTCCCAGTCCGTCTTGTTTCATTACGATGGTCACTGTCCCTATGAAGGTGGAATTGAGGGTGATGCAGTTATGCGAGTCACTGCCCCACAGGAATTAAGCCCCTCCGACCACTGTGCACCGCAAGGGGTGTTCCCAGGTCCCAGGGTGAAGATGACCTGCTGCCCTCACCAGAAGCCAGCAGAAGGGATCTTTCACATGCAGCTGCGCACCTTTGGGCCTTCCACTTTCCAGCGCCTCAAACAGCTTCAGTACAGTCATTAACCAGGCAGGGAGTTTGGCTCAGTGGCTTATGCGCCTGCCTGACAGGTATGAGCTTGTGAGTTCAATTCCCGGTGCCGAAGGAAAAAAAAAAAAAAACCTCAATCCCCGGTGCCGAAGGAAAGAAAAAAAAAAAAAACAAACCTCGTTAGCCACTTAAGATTTTCTCTCTAATTTTTTAACTGCTCACTAAATCTCACTTTGGACCATAGAGTAACAGCCACGGGGTCATCCCATTCTCTGCAAAACTAGTTTCACACTCCTTGGAACGCTGCTACTGCTACCCTAAGACGTTACACTGCAGCTCTCCGTGCGAGCCGAGGGAGTCCGTGCTCATGCTCACGGGCGCTCCCAGCTGTCGCAGTCCACGGAGCCTTCTTAGAGAGCTCTCGAATTTGGGCCTGAAGTTTGCGCATCGCGCAAAGGGAAGTATTTTGCTACAACTTGCACTCACTTATCGTGTTCGTTTAGAAAAAGCGATTTCGTCGCCATCTTCGTACGACAGTATGTCGTAAAGCCACCCGATTAGGAAGGCTGTTTACTGACCAATTGCCTCAGGAAATTACAGGCGAGCGAGGCTAACTGCCTAGGGTTAAACCCTGCCCAACAATACACTCAGCCCTTTATGTGACTCTGTGGGTGGCCCTGAAAAGGGCCTTTTGTTGAGATTTCCGAGATCAAAGCAGAGTTAGCCTCCAAAGCCGTAAAGCGTGCGTCCCTGGCGCTTGAGCGCGTAGACCACGTCCATGGCGGTGACCGTCTTGCGCTTGGCGTGCTCGGTGTAAGTGACGGCGTCGCGGATGACGTTCTCCAGGAAGACCTTGAGCACCCCGCGCGTCTCCTCGTAGATGAGGCCAGAGATGCGTTTGACACCGCCGCGCCGGGCCAGGCGGCGGATGGCGGGCTTGGTGATGCCCTGGATGTTGTCGCGCAGCACCTTGCGATGGCGCTTGGCGCCTCCCTTGCCAAGACCCTTGCCTCCTTTACCACGGCCAGACATGATGCTGATTACAACACTAAGAGCACGCAGGATGCGGCCTTTAAATATTCGATATGCGGACCTCGTTGAAAACCACCGCGCTGGTAGGATTTTTTTTTCCCCCCAAATTAGTTCACGTAGGGGGTGGGCCAAAGGCAAGGTTTTATTAAAATTTCGACGTTTTGATTGGCCAGTGAAACCTTGCCTTTCTTTGGGCGGGCTGGATGGAGAGGCACAGATTTCATTGGATTGAAAAGCTTTATTTTTACTTTTGTGCTGCATTGTGTTTTTGCACATTTGCAAATTAAAAGTATTTTTAGCAGGTCAATCACTATAGGCAAAGATCCTAGTTCCATTTCTTAATTTTTTAATTTTCCACTAATTGGGTAACGGTTCCATGGAGTTAAGTACAAATTATGTCTAAATAAGTAGATTATTATAGCAAGGGGCTTTCCCTCCAAATACTTTTAATTCTTCTGTTCAAACCAACACATTTGGACAGCCTTGTGCTGGTCAGAGTGCAAACCTGGCCGTGATATAGCTTTGCCTTCATAGCTTCTATGTTTGGGAACAAAAAATGTGGAAAAATAACTGCAAATTAAAACCTTTTAAATTCCGATTCTTCCTCTTTTTTCCCCACCTCGATTCAAACATTTATGGAGTGATTCCCTTTTCTGTGAATGTGAGAGAGGCAGAAAACCTAAAGTTAAACTTGGATAATGATTTGGCCCTATTCCAGGGTCCCTGTGCCTGTCTGATATGACTACAGTTCCAAACACACTTCTCTTTTCTTTTTTTAAATCCCTTTTCAACTTGCTGCAGTTTTAGAGAAAAGAACATACGTTTTGTAGAACCGGGAATTAATTGTATAGGGCTAATACTCGATTAAGGTCATTACAAAGCCCACAAGTTCCTTCCTTTAAAGGCCTTTGATAAGATTAGTGATGTTAAAATAAGGGTAATCCCATTTAAAAAAGAAAAAAGTAGAATAGTGTGTTTTGAAAAGACTTCAACAGATTTTCTCCTTAGTTTCCTGCTGCAGCTTTCCAGAGTTTTCATGGTAAGAATGATTCTTGTTTAAAAAACAAAATCCTGGTTAATAAACAAATGCCTATTGTGGGTATGTACGATTTAGCCTATGACCTTCAAGAACATATTACAGCCTCAAACATGCTCACATGAAAACCGATGCAGGGAAGGACAAGAGACTTAGGGCAGGATATTAAATGCCATGCTTCGTTAGACTTCTAAAATAAGTGGTTATCTTCTGCACCTAAATTGAAAGTTTTAATTTCCTAATTATCAACTCACCACAAGCACACACCTTGTAACAGGAGATTTAGCTAGTAAGAAGGTAAGATACTACTGAGAAAAAGTGCAGTGTTACTGGCAAAACTCTGAAATCTCAACATGCTTTTGAATTAATAAAATGAAAATATAGTGTATATTCCACATGGTAATTTAGGGGAAAAATTTATGGTGAGCACTACTCTGAAAAATACATCCCAGGAAATGCCATTTTTAGTGTAACTGCACATCTAGGTTGCCTTTTCTTCAAATTATTTTTGCTTTTTGCAGCATTAAAAAATTTATTTTGCTTTTTTCCGCATTAAAAAATTTATTTTACAGCATTGAAATTTATTTTGACATTTTAATTTATTCTTTTTTTCCTAATCTCTACTTCTAATATCTCATTTTCTAACTTTTCATGATATCAATGATTCAAAAATAGTGACTGTAAACTTGGTGTGGTAGTACAGTATACAATCCCAGCTAGTTGAAGCCTGAGGCAGGAGGAAAATTATAGGTCAGTCTGGGCAATTTAGCTAAAAAATAAAAAGGGCTGGGAATGTAACTTAGTGGTGGAGCACCTGCCTAGCATACGTGATGCCCTTGGTTCAATCTCTAGGACTGGAAAAAAATTGTTTTCTAAATGATATACAAGCAGGAACATACAGTAGTTGAACTTTTCCACTGTTGGAAGAGTACAGATACTCATCCTGTGGGCTTGGGAGAGGGACAGTTCACACCTCAGTCCACATGGCTTCCTAATCCCTTTTCCTGTGACCTTTTCATCCTCCAAGTGAGTTTAGCATGCCAGAATACCATTCATTTGACTTGTGAATTAGGCCCTTCAGGTGAAAGCTTTGCAAACCACTGGGCTAATAGGACTCAGAAAACTCAGCAAGCTGACACTATATTAATCAGAGGTATTAAAAAAAGTATGACATGCCTAGAATGGTTCCCAGGCTAATTTCATCAGAATATTAGAATTATGAAATAGTATATATGTATTTTTTTCTTCAAATAATTCTGAATCAAAGGCAGCCGTGCATGCGCCATTACTTTTTAACTGTATAACCATACTTTAGTAAAAAAGTTTAGGATAGAAATACTTTTGAACTACATTGCAGTTGAGGAAACACATAAGTATAGTCTCACAGGGATGCTTAGACCGGACCTGCTGGGGCTTTATGGCATACTTTTCTGGCTACCATCCCTGGTTGAGGATAGAAAGTTTCTCCAGCCACTGTTGAAATGATCCCACTTTCCACTCAGGTTTCGTAGCATCTCTCTTTTCAGCTACCCCACTTTTGCTCTAGTTATGAAGACCCATTTTCTTTTTCTCCTCCGAATTCACTGTCATCCTATTGGCATGACTTTGGTTCCATAACATAATCTATGTCTCTTCCTGTTTCCTTTCCTTCCTCTCCTTACTCTTCTGAGAAAATGTTCCTGCTATCTCCCTTCAGTCCAAATTCCTTCACTAAATTTTTTCATGTGTACTTCTTGGACCTATATAAGTGCTCTGCCATAAACACCTTTAATGTACTTTGATTTGTTTTTTAAAGTTATTTATACAGAGAATTTCCAACATTATCCTTTCTTAAATACTTGTTTCAAAAGTTTTATAAACATATTTGTAATGAGATTATTTTTTCAAAATTCCCTTGAATACTTTCTTAATGACATACAGAAAACAAGCTATTTTGCACTTGTTTAATGATGAAATTGTGACCTAAATTTAGACAAAAAGAAGTCCACTAACCACTTGTATTTAAAACATAAGTTCTCACACACACACACACACACACACACATCAAGCTCTTTGAGTAGCTAAAGTTGGTTATTCACTGGAATAAACATAGGATATTTAACCAAACTGCAAAATTAAGTAACAATACTTACACTCATTTATATAAATATTGGTACTTACCTTCTAAAGTGACTCCAAAATTCTTTGCAGACTCTTAAAGTCAAAAGCCATAGGTTGGTTTTCTAAAAATAGTAACAACACTTCCTATCCAGATCTAACAGATAAAATACTGTTTGGGTTCTTTAAAACTGCCCATACCAGATTTCTCCCTGAATGATAGAAAGAATTAATAGAAACATGAATTCAGTAGAAATTTGTGCATGTTTAAAAAAATAAATTAAAAATGTAAATAGCTAAAAATATTTCAAGATTCTTCTGATAAAATAATAGGAATATAATAAATTCTGAAATGTTAAAACAGATTCCCAAGTCACTCTAGAAAACATCAGAGCTGCTGTTACTAGGGACCAGAATAAACAATTCAAATATCATCCCAAGAAGTAAGTATTGTATTATAGTTTTGCATTCTACTCTGAGCCAGAATGGTTGGATTAACATTTCAGCACAACCAATTCCTATGTAAACTTCGGCAAGTTAACCTGTGTGTGCCTTGGTTTCCATAAATTCAAAATAAAGTTAGGATAACAATCGTTTATACTTCAGAGAGGTCTTTGGAGGAATTAAAATTCAAAAAAACCTGACATTAGTAAGTATTTGATAATTAGCTAAAAATTACTTTTAGAAAACATTCATGGCATGGAAACCTTTATTGAGAATGCAAATCCATCTAGCCAGAAAAATAAAAGCATCTACCCAAAACACACCATATTTATCTCTCGCATCTTAAACAGTTACTAAGAAACAGAATACCCAGTAATATGTAAATGTGTGCAGGATTTCAAAGCTGTCCAGGCTTTCTAACAAAATCATCACATTATACTTTAATATTGCATTAATGTTCTACATGTTAGAGAATGTGAGTTGTTCACCAAAGTAAAAAAGGAGAACAAATTATGACCAAATTCTACATAAGGAATGGAAATTACAAATTTCAGCCCACACAGGAATATCTTTAATATTTAAAGGTACAAATTAGGTTACAAATCATTATTAAATCAAAGTATAGTTAGAAAAAGAATAGTAGATTAAAGCTGATAACTTTATGAGAAATTTTGGCATTTATGAAAAAGAACTTTGCTTCCAAATGTGTGTATGTCCCCAAAGAATGTTTTATAATGTGTAGACACAGCACTGTGAAGTTTGCATTACCTTGATATGAGACTTCTGGTTTATATCTCCCAACAGGCCTCAGTCAGCTGCCCCACTTGATTTAGAGATTACTAGGTTGTTTGTTTTCCTTCTCTTGTTACCAGTTCAGGAGCTCAGTCATTTAAAAGCTGGTAAGTGGTTTGCCTTTTTTGATCTTCAGAGACTCTGCAAGTGGTGTCACTTCCACCAGCTAGTGAGTGCAACCATTTACCCTCAGGGAAAACCCAGGCCCGGCTCTCCAGTGTCCTATCACCGAGGTACATCTAACGAAGGCCACCAGGGGTCGCTCTCTTCCCTACTTCCACCCTGCCAGAAGTGAGAGAAAAATACAGTAAGGAATTGAAAAGGTAAGTTTTTGACTTTTCAAATGTGGTTGATTTTAAAAATTGATAAAGCCAGAAATAATGAAAGAAAATGTAGTTTTATTAATTGAGATACTAATTTATTATTTCTGTTTCAGAAAAAATCAATAGGCCAAATGTTATGGCAAAGACTGTGATGTTTCTTGCAATCTGAGCCTGTGTGTAATAAAACCAAACCAAACTGGAACCTAGCTACTCATGAGGAAGAAGAATAAGACAAGACCTTTGAACATAGGCTTTGAATATAGGCATATGTTTATAGAGAAAGAACTCATCAATGTGCTTCTAGCTTGGTTTGGAGTTAAAATAGCCAGTTCCTTATGACTTAGATGTTGCTGGCCCTACAGTGAAGAGAAACAATTAATTCAGCTAACACAGTTTAATGAAAACATTACATGAAACAAAGTGTAAGAAAAAAATTAGAAATGCTGTAAGTGTCCCCCAGTGACATTATAATTATGTACATAAGAGGAACAAGAACATTGGTAAAACCACGCAGTACAGAAATGTACATTTATTAAGATATATTAACATTATACATTTTAACACATCAATGTGGTTCCAAGAAGTATTAGACAAATTGTTAATAGAGTATAAAAGCTAATGAAATTATAGCTTTAATGTTATTCATTTTTCAACTTCTCCACAAGTGCAAATTATTTCTGCTTTTTTTCTATGTACCTTTTATAACAGAAAACAAAAGGTTTAAGAAAGTTGAGATTTCTGCTGAAATTCAAAACCTTTTGAGCTGTTTGGTCTCTTGAGCCAGTTGCCCTCCAACACAATGCTTGTACCGCAGGTATGTGGCCAATATATACGGCACATAAAGTAAACATGTGTCACGTGGCTGGAGATATAGGTGTATATTATTCTTTGGGTCATATTTGGATAAATCCCTTTCCCAGAGTTTAGCTATTCCCAAGTAGCCTGGTTTAAACTGTTTCAAATATCTACAGCTGGAGGAGACAGAATCCTAGTAGCCCAAGAAGATTCCTGGGCATCATCCAAGCTAGTTTGTCAGGGGAATCAGTAGGATTCTGACTCCACAGACACTAGCCAGGGGAGGACAATGCAAAGCCCAGTACAGTCACTGATTGACCCCACTAACCCCAGTCCTTGTGCAGAGCTGCAGACGGAGCGACGGAGGATCACAGGAGTCACTGTCTGGTCCCACTTGATAAAAAAATGGTAGGTGAGGTTCGTAGATTGTTTGGTGCTGGTTCCCTTCATATGAATCAAGCTGTCTGAGAAGAGATGCAACAAAACAGCAAAGAGCCATCTCTTCCTCCATTTACCCTGTGTCTGTACCCCGGGATGCATCACTACTGGCATGGATCACACACCACTGCATGGTTGGGTTTGGGAGCTGCCTATCCCAGGCAAGCTGTGAGATTCTCTACTTTACTTTCTTCATCTAGACTAGTGATGGTGAACCTTTTAGAACTTTCAATGATAACAAATAGCTGGGTGCAAGTCACAGGTTTGTCACTACAAAGGGGGTTGAGGATTAAGTAACTATATTATAAAATACTATAATAATTGCATGCAGTAATTGCCGTAAGCAGTGTGCAGAACAGAATGTGATACCACATACATTTTAAAAATAAGTGTCAGCCACAGTTTCATTATTAGAATTATCCTTTCCATGATTTTCATTATAGAATGGGAGAAATGGTACTTCAAGTCTGGCATGCTAGGGTGGGACCAAAACTGCAGGTGTCATTAATCTTTGAAAAACCTATATGTTACCTTTGTATAAATTGGAAAATCCCTTTCAAGACACATTTTTCTCCCCTACTGTAAAACCCCCAAAGCACACAAAACACCCATTCTTTTCCAGGAAATGTGCCTCTTTAGATTGAGCAGTGCACAGCCTTCACAGCTGTACCAATGACCCCGATCTTGCTGTGAAGGAAGGGAATCCAGGGAATGACTGCATAGCAGAGAGAGGGGATTCATAAGGGAAAGCTGAATGGCTCCTGGATGCCAGGATGTGTGTATAAAATTCTAGTAGGAGTTTAACTGTCCATGTCCCAGGGTAAAACTTTTCTTAGATGTTAAAAAGAAACACGAGTCTCCCAAATTTAAAAAACCTTCTTCCAGAGGTTGGAGATGAGATAGTATAGGTGTAGAGGATCTGAGATGATGGAGGAAATGAAGGAAGCTTCTGGATGCAGTTTGGGATGTATGCAAACCAGTTCTCCGGGAGAAGTTGATGCTGGAGGTCATGGTCACGCAGGAACTCAAAGAGCTACTGAGGAAGACTTTTTAGAAAGTGGACAGGGAAAGCTAAGAGCAGAGACTTGTTTGGGCAGTTTCTATTTGTTAAGTCCTACTCCACAAGGATGTTTCCTTTGAATTTCTAGTTGTGTCTCCTCCATGGGACAGGTCTGCAGACTGTGAGTCACTCACACCTGGCTAAGACATAGTCTCGAGTGGCTCCACCTGAGAAGACAAGGGACCCAAGGAGAAGCGTCACAGACCTTGGCAACATCTGAGCTCTTTCCTGTCCCTTACCCTCCTCTTTTACCCATTTCAACTTGGGTCACTCTTTTCCCCTACTGGATTTCAGGTCTGGTGGTTTCTCTTCTAAATCCTTCATTTGCTTTCTCCCTGGTCTCTTTCCTAACCCATCTCACTTCTAACAATCCATCTATCATCTGAAGGAACCTATGTCTCTCCTTAACTGATACCCCAGTGGTCATAATGTCCCAAAGGGATACATTAGCTGGCTTCTGTCTCCTCTCTTTTTCCCATGCCACATATGTTCAGAGCATAAATTTGAAGAATTGGTGACCAACAGGGATGCCAAGGTGCATCAGCTGTCACTTCCTGTATACTTCATAGTTTCCCACTTGTACGGCTATTCTACCTTTGTAGAACTTTCCTTGTCCTAAACCTCATCCAAGGAAATGTCACTTCTCCTTCAAGATTCAGAAGCCTCCTTGGTCCCCTGTTGTGATCATTCCTTCCTCTGACACCTACAGCATTTGCTCCGTATCTGCCCTTCGGCCTCAAGGATCTTCACCTGTGTTTAGTAGTCATGCATGTCATTCCTTCCTGTATTTGAGTTCTAAGAATAGCCATAGCAACTTTATCAACCTCAGAATGCCTCCTCTGCCTTTCACAGCACCTGTGCAATATCAAGTTCTCAAAACGTACTTGTTGAATTAAATTTAAGTTTGGGAGAAAAAACCCACATTGTCTCCTTTCCTGCTTCCAGGAGGTGCTGGTGCCCCCAAAGAAAGGAAGAGAGCAGAAATCTTCTCATGGGCTTTCCCTCTGCCCCATTTTCTTCAAGAAGATGAGTTACACTCTAGGACAGATGCATTGTGACACTTTCTGTTGTTCCTACTCACTTGAAGCCTGCCTCTTCCTTAAGGTTCGGAACAAAATTCCAGTAAAGAAGATGATGACACAGACAGTGATGCCACTGCTGACTCCAATGACCAGGGCACTAGTTGACGAAGGCTCTAAAACAGCAAAAGCAAGTTCAAGCCCATGACTGCTCCCCCAAAGCAGACCCTCCCCTCACTTCCATGGTGAACACCCCTGCGCCCCAATAACAGATTTTTGTAGCCTGTGGTTCTTGTCCTTACCCCAGGTGACTGTGAGGGGATGATCCAGGCCTGGGTGCTCCACTAGGCAAGTGTACCGCTGCTCCTCCCCAAGGGACACAGCCAAGGCCACCCAGGCCTGGTAGGTCCCATCCCCGTTGGGCAATATGTTCTTCTGATCGCCCTCCTTAGCATCCAGTGACTGCCTGTCCTTCAGCCATCTCATGGTGATGTTCTGAGGATAGAAGCTCAGAGCCTGACACCGTAGAGTGGTCACCTCAGGGGCTACGTGATGAGTCACTTTCACCAAAGGAGGAACTTAATAGGAAAGAGGAAGGATGAAGAGAAGGGATCTTTTTACCCTCGCCAAGAAGGTTGCAGCTTTCACTTCTCTCTATGGATTGGAGGAAGGACATATCTTTTTCAGACAAAATGGGCTCCAGGAGAGACCATTTTGTGTCCTAAAACTTGATCCAAGATTCAGCTCTCCTGAAGCATTACATGGAGAACAACCACAGACAGAGGTGTCTGCTCTTTTGTCTAATATATAAATATGTACACGACAGTCAGTTCCATCAGGCTCAACTCTCTTAAGTATTCTTACAACAAAGGCCCTCAGAAGATACCAGGGCTTAGTGATTGTTGCTATGTTTTGTAAAAGTGACTTTAACCTGCAAGAATTCTGCTGTTCTGAAGGACTGTGTCACTGGGTATTTTCTTGCCTTGGTATTCATGTTATAGTTGACATTTCTAAACTCCTAAAAGGTATAAATATACACAGCCTTGCTATTCATGTTATAGTTGACATTTCTAAACTGAAAGGTATAAATATACACAAGGTTCTTGACTAGCTCAAAAGAAGATCATAGATACTTCCTCTTTGGCCATATGCATGGGGAAAAATAATTAAAACCATGACTCATGGCTGTATCATATATCTCAATTATGAGGTGGGTAGCCTAGGATTGGGAAAATCCTTTGAGAGACTGTATATAGTCTTGGTCACCTTTGAATCCTCAGTCGTGAACAACCTCATGCCTCTCACCCCTCCACTCCCTCACTAAAGAGTGAC
Source organism: Dasyprocta punctata (assembly GCA_004363535.1). Taxonomy (NCBI): domain Eukaryota; kingdom Metazoa; phylum Chordata; class Mammalia; order Rodentia; family Dasyproctidae; genus Dasyprocta; species Dasyprocta punctata. The sequence goes on from RJWM01013546.1 coordinate 27,717, forward strand.
GACAAGAAGGTGCTGTCACTGTACCTGGCTGGTCCAAAACCCCTCTCCCCAGCTCCAGGAATCTCTGCAGCTGCTCAGGGCAGTCTCTCTCAAGGTAGGCCTTGTTCTGCTTATTCCGAATCTTGTGCTCTTCCCACTCCAGCTTGGTGGCATGGGCCGAAGGCTCTACTGCTCTCCAATCCAGTGTGTCAGGTTGGAAGTCAAGGTGGTCCTGCCCATCATACCCGTACTTCCACAAACCCCTGGTGCTGTTGTCCTCCTGTATCTCACAGCCCAGGATCACCTGCAGGGTGTGGGATTCTGGCAACACATCTGCTCGTTACTGAAGCCAAGGGAGTAGGCCCCTGTCCCCACCATCCCCAAGCCCCACATGATGCCAGGAAGAGCATGCTTCCCCTCTTCATTGCCCTGGACCTGAAGCGACCAGCTCTCCCTCACAAGCATCCCTAGGCAGTGGGATGCTCCAGCACCTCAGGAAGGTGAGCCCTCTCAACTCACCCTTGCTGTGGTTGTGGTTGTCCATGATAGTCCAGAAGTCCACAATGAACATATGTTCCCACCCTTTTAGGCTCTGACTGAGCTGCAGCCACAGCCCGCTCGAGGTCCTGCCCCCAATCCACTGAGCCCTGGGCTCAGCACGGCGACTCTCATGATTGTAGAACACAAACAGCTGATCATCCACATAGCCCAGAGCCTCAAATAAGGGCAGCCCAAGCTCAGGTTCTGAGGCACACACAAAGAGGTAGTGCAGAGTATGAGAGCCTGGAGAGAGAGTGAGAGGCCTTCAGCAGGGGTGCCAGGGGGCCCAAATCTGGAGTCCACACAACTGAATCAGCTCACATCATTAGCTGGGTCTGTGTGTCATTCTGTGAAGAGACACAGTTCTGCATCTTTCCTCATGACAATCCTCGCTGTGTTTCCTGTGCACCTCCCTTGCCACAGGTGGCTGTCACCTATTAGCTGTTCTCTGCCCAAGTACTCATGACTGGGCAATTTCTCCTGAAGCCAGTGGACTCTAGAGAATCCTGAAGCATCTCCAGCTGTGGTGGGTGAACTCAGTTGATAAAATTCACAGTTATGAGATCCAGTCCTAAGGAACTTCCACCTCCAAACACTTATCTATTAAAATATTGAGTATGATATGCTGCAGGATCTGCTGATACACAGCTTAGGACAAATTTCCAGCAAACACAGAAGGAGATCCCAGAAGCTGAGAGGACAAGATCTCTAGACAGGCGAGTCCTTATACCTCCCCTCTGTGACAAAACCAGGGGGCTCAGGGTTGCACCCCAGTGCCTACAGTGTCACGTGGCACATGGTAGGTACTTCATAAGTGCTTGTTGGATGAATAATGATAACTCTTAGATTTTTATCTCTGGCCTTGAACTCTTATATAGACTCTTAACTGCCTTGACAACACCTATTAGATACCTGATTGAAATCCTAAACGTGTATCTCACACTGGGCTCTCAATTTTCACCAAAACTGTTTTCCTTTACTTTTACCATTTCAGGAATGGCATCACAAATCACCTCATTGTGAGCCTGATAAAATAAAAATAAAGTAAAATAAAGAACATTGTTGCTTTGAGTTTTCTCTTTGGTATCATACCTGGATCTTCTAGCAATTTAAAAAAAAGTACATCCGAATTCAAATGTTTCCTGTTTCCCCCTGCCAACCCCAACTCAGTCTGCTCTACCATTTCTTGCTGGACTAGTGTAAGGGCTTCCTGGCTGGTCTCTCTGCCTCACTGTTCTCTTGGTTTTGCTTTCCACAAAGTAGCCAGAGTGCGCTTTTCAAAACCTGTGACAGGTCCTGTCCCTCCTCAGTCTACCCCACAGCCTAAGACCTGCGCCCTTGCCTGCGGTGTCTCCTCTCCACCCACCTCTCTGGCTCTAGCACTGTACTTGTTGCCCTTCCTTCAACCCAATGGTTCTTTTACTTTTCTCCCTCCCACCTTGCTTTCCTCTTCCCTTCCTTCCTGTGGCACCAAAGACTAAACCCAGGGTCTCACACTGAGTTCCATCCCAAGCCCTTTTAATTTTTTTATTTTGACGGGGAGTCTCAAATTGTCCCGTCTGGCTACCTCCACAGTTTGGGGAAAACCAAATTGATTGCATTCATTGTAACCCGAGGGAAGTTATATAACCCGAGGGCCAGTGAACCAGGAAAGCTACAAACAGCCCCTACGTCCCTGAGCACAACGGGAATCAACGAGATCATGGATTGCAAAGTGGTTTAAAGGTGGCTTCACTGGTTAAATGTTAATCATTACTTCGGCATCCTTTCGACAAGGCCCCTTGGTTATACAGGGCATCTCAAATCGGCAAAGTCTAGCTGAAAACGAGAACCTGTTACATTAGCGAACCTTCAGGAATAACATGGATTTCCAGGGAACAGATCCATCGGTGAGTCATGAAGACCCAAGGTAGACCTCTCCGCGGAGCCTCCACCCGACCCCATAAGGAGCGGGGGTGGGGTAGAATCCGGACCCACACCCGTGGGACTCCTAAGTCGATACCCTGTGTCTGCTCGGCCCCCAGCCTGTCTACAGGCCGGCGACATCCTGGTGCGGGGACACCGAGGCTGCCGCAGCGGAGCACACTCTGGGAGGGAACTTCCTGTCCGCTGATAATTGGGGGAAACCACTCAGGCGGCAGCAGAAACAATGAAACCGAGACCTGAGTTTCAGGACTCCAGGCTCAGCTCACCGAAGTGAGAAACCAAGAGGTCTATTAGGAGCAGAGCGTCACAGGGACGGAGGAGGTTGGTGGTTCCAGAGGCAATTCCCAGGACTAGGGGCGCCTGGGCTGGGTGGGGGATGGGGTGTGGGCGAGCAGTGGGCGAGGGGCCTGGGGAGCCGGACCCAGAGCTAGGCACTTGCCTGCAGCTGGCAGCTGGCGGCCCGGACAATGTGCGGTTCTGCTTGCGGACCGCGCACCTCCTCCAGCCCAGCCCCCGCGCCCCGCGCCCACGCTTTCCGGGAGCAGGGTTCGCGCCTCGCCCGGTGTCCCCGCGCCCGGGACTCACGCGTCTGTCGGCCCTGTGGGGCCGCCGTCCGCACGAAGAGGAGCAGCAGTAGCGCGCGCCCGGGCCACGCGCCCATCGCCTGGGCCAGGCCTGCGGGTGAGGTCGGAGACCCGAGTGACCCCAGAAGCCACCCGGGAGCCGTGGCCGAGGCTCCGGGATGCCTGCTGAAACTTCCTGATGAGAGCGATCCCTTTCCGGGCCATCGGGGAACAGAAACCAGTGTTCAGAACCGAACTTTCCCCTGCAGGCCGGGGTGCCAGCTAGTGACGCCCTCGGAGCTGCTTCAGTGGTCGCCCAACCTGGAATAGAGATTGGGGCGGGAGGTGGGAGGTAGGGGGTGGAGAGTATTGTTTCCTGGGGAAAGAATTTCTCACAGTTTTCTGATCATTACAGTCGGTATTTAAATATTACATTAAAACTTCAGCGATACGTTTTCAAAGCTATTTTTCTCTACTCTAACTTGACGATATTGTTGATTTAGAATTATAAGGGTTTTTGGTTAAAATTTTGACTTTTTTCCTTGATTAAAATTAATGAGATTAGCACATCAGATTTTACTAAAACATCTTTTGCAATTTATATAACTAAATTTCCTGAGGACTGTGTCGCAAACTTTCCAGCGCCATGGAAATACCTGAAATTCATGAAGTATGTAGGTGCTGCTCCTGCCTTGGGGCACTCTGATTTAATTGATGTGGTGATAACCAGGGCACTAGGATTTTATTTACTTATTTATTTATTTTTCGGTCTTTTGAGATAGGAGATCACTGTGTAGTCCAGGCTGACCTCGAATTGGCAGGAGTGCCTCAAGCTGCTGCCTCGGTCTGCCCAGGTGCTGGGATCACAGGTGTGTGCCAGCACACCCAGCAGAGTGCTAAGATTTTCAAAGCTCTCTTCAGCTCCCTGAAGTTGGAGAATTCTTCCTTAGACATTTCAAACTATTAACAAATTTCATGTATCTGATTTGCTCAACATCTTTCAGTATCTAACATTCAATGAGCAATACTTTTCTAAGCATGCATGCAAATTTTGGCAATTCAAGAAAAAAAAGAATGCTCGCCTAGCTGGGTGTGTCAGTGAGGATTCATATGAAAAGGTTAACATTTGAATTGGTAAACTGAGTAAAGAAGATTGCCTTCACCAGTGTGGGTAGGTACCATCTAGTCTTTGAGGGACAAATAGAAAAGGCAGAGGGAGGTGAATTTGCTCTCTAATTTTGAGTTGGATCATTGATCTTCTTTTAGATACAGGAGTTCCTGGTCCTTGGCCTTTCAGGTTCCAAGACTCAGTTCATTTTGTGTTGCTAGAACAGAATACCTGTAATACTGTAACACTGTGGATGCCAAAACACTAGGTGTATACTTGCTTTTTTGAGGGAAATAATCCAGGCTCTTGAGAATCTACTCACTCCTGCAAGACCTAATTTACCCTTAAGAACCCTAACTCTGTATCTAGAGAAGGGAATTTATCCATTTATGATTAGGTCATGGTGACCCCATAACCTAATCATCTCCCAAAGGATTATGGGTTAAGCTATGAGTTTTGGATGGGAAAAACTACATCCAAAGCGTTGCAAGGACATACATAGACTCTCTGACCTGCCTCTTAGGCCTTCAGACTCAGAGTGAAGTATACCACTGGCTTTTGCGGTTCTACAGCTTCTGACTGGTATGTGGTGTGACATAGGGATGCAATTTCATTTCTTTTCACATGGATAGTTGGTTATTCCACTGCCACTTGAAAAGACAACTGTTTCTTCTGTGATGTTTTCTGTATCCTTGTCAAAATCAGTTAACAAAATCATTTAACTATAAAGGTTGATTTCTGGACCTGGAATTTTGTTCCTTTGACATACATATATTTCTGTTTTTATGTGAGGATGACATTATGCTGATCATTGTAGCTTTATACCTAGTTGAAATCAAGAAGTTTGATTCTTACAGTTTATTCCATTTTTCCAAGTTTAGTTTGGCTATTCTGGGTCTGTCACATTTTCATATCAGTTTTAGAGTGTTTATCAATGTGTATTTTTGTGTATGTGTCAAGGTTGTAAAAAAGTAGCATATTACAGAAAAAGGAATGATGAATCATATTCTGAAAGCCATAGTGGTTAAGGTACTCAAAAAAAAAAAAAAAGCTGCAGTGAAATAAAATCAGATGAAATCTGAAAATTCTTCATTGCATTTGGTTATTAGAAGACCCAGAAGATATCAGGCCCAGATGGTTCCAGGGGAGCCTGAAGGTAAATAGGCTGAAGGGGAATGAAAGAAGCAAGTAAGAAGCTGTAATTTCAGATCTAGAAATGGACTGAGTGGATGAGGAAGAAGCCCTGGCCCCAATCTTGAGCCACTCTTCACTGGCCCCATCTTCTGCTCCAACCATACAGAAATGGTAGAATAAACACTAACAAAGAGTGGTAAGATGGAAATGGCACCAAATGGCTCCAGTGGAATATAAGAATCAGAATTATACCACATTGGCAGGGACTTGGGTTTCCGTATACTTTGGGGAGGTGATTAGACTACAGCTCAAGGACTGAGAAAGGTCTTTCAACCTGTGAAACAGAAGTAACTGGTAAGCTATTTTTCCCTGTAAATGTAACAGAATAGGATAAGAAATGTGTGTAGGAAAAGAATGGAGTGAGTGATATGTAGATACAAAACAGCACCTTCACTGTTATGGTTTGGATCTGAAATGCCCCCCAAAGCCCATGGGCTAAAAGGTAGGTCACCAGCCTGGGGCACGTTTGGGAGCTGGTAGAACTTTAGAAGGTGAGGCCTAGTGGATGGAAGTTAGGTTAGTGGAGGGTGTATCCTTGAAGGAGCTCTTGGAATCCTGGTCTCCTCCTCTCTTTTCCTCTCCTCTCTTCTCCTCTCCTCTCTTCTCCTTTCCTCTTTTATATTTCCTCTTTCTCTCCTTCCTCTTCTCCTCCTACTTCGTTTCTCTCTCCCTGCCTCCTCCTCCATCTCTTCATCAAGTGAGTAACCTCCTTCACCACAAGTTCCCACTACCAGACATATAACTGTATCTTAGGCTCAAGGTGAGAGGGTCCTGTGGCCATGCACTGAAACCTCAGAAACTATGAGCCAAAGTTCATCCTTCTTCTTAAGTAACATATAACATGTATTTTGTCACAGTGGTGGAATGCTAACATACCCATATATGATTTGCTCATCATTTTTTTCAACATGTATATGGGGAAACTTGCATCTTCTAAAAAGATATGTTGTCCTAACTCTCAGTACTTGTGACTGTGACTTTATTTGAAATAGGGTCACTGAAAATGTAGCATAAGATAAGTCATGCACAGTGAGGCAGAGTAAATCTTTAATCCATTATGATTGATGTCCTAAGAAGAAGAGAAGAGACACAGATACAGAAGGGAAGATTGACAGTTGGAGAAGGAGGCAAGATGTGAAGTTATGCTGCCCCACACCAAGGAACACCCGAAGCTGTAGAAGATGGAAGTGACCAGGAAAGTGTTTCCCCAAGAGGCTACAGAGGAAGCCTAACCATAACAGTACCTTTATTTTCAGACTTCTACCCTTAAAAATATAAGATAAATTTGTTTTAAGTCACTGGGTTTATAATACTTTGTTATGTTGTTCCTAGGAAATTAAATGCAAATTGTATTTCTTTTCATAGGTGTTTTGAGACTTTCAAACATTTCTGCTCTCTGCAGTGTTAACTTACGGAATTTAGGTTCTATACTTTGAAGAGTTAAATTTCTTTGAACTGCTAACAAAAGAAATGTCAACCCAATAATCTTTACCAGTGTCATTTTTAACAAAAGAATCTTGCAAGATTTAGCAACTGTCACTATGTCCTATTATTAAAAATCTCTTTCTAAAATGTCTAACTTCTGACTAGTTCTTTCTCAGTTAATCTGCTTCCCTGGCAATACTGTAATAGATACCTGTCTTATTGGTACAAATATTTGTGTATTTTGTTGTTACTAAGCTTTTACAAAGTATTTGGCCTATTCTTGTCTCCCACTTGTGATTTTAATACTTATTTAAACAAGATGTTTGAAGACTTAAATTAACAGAGACTGGCTGAGCTGGGCACATTGGCCTTGCCTGTAATCCCAGCACTCGAGAGGCGGATGCACGAGAATTGTTGCAAGTTTGAGACTATCCTGGACTACAAAGTGAGCTCAAGGCCATCCTGAATTGGAAAGAAGAGACTCTGTCTCTGAAAAACAAACAAACAAAAACATGCAAACACAACAACAACAAAAATCAGGGACTAATAATAATAAAGGAGGGGCATTCTCTTGAGTCCTCAGACTGCCTTTGCCTTCTATGGCAAGAAGTAGGCACCTGAATGAGAACTGAGATCGCCTTACACCATATATTCACATATTCTTGGCTTTCACTAGTCTCCCTCCCATTTATAGATATTTTTCTGATCTCCCTTCACATCTGTGTATATAGACTTAATTTTCTCTATATTTTCATACATACCAAACTCTAATTGCTTACCCTTAAATAGAAACATATACCTGACCTCTGTAGTGAAAAGATGAAATGAAAAGTAATGACCAAAGTGTACACCCATGGCATAGTCGGAAATCTCAAAAACATGAGCCATATTATAAAACATAGATAAATGAATTTTTTAATATCAAAATTAAGGATTTATGGATGATTGTGAATTCAAACACTCTGGGAGGCTGAGGCAGGAGGATCCCAAGTTCAAGCTCAGCCTGGGTAGCTTAGCAACTTAGTGAGATCCTGTGTCAAAATAAAAAATAGAGTGGATGGGGACGTAGCTCAGTGTGAAGTCCTTGAATTGAATGTCCATTACTGGGAGGGGGGACTTTTATTCAATGAAAAGTACTATACATAAAGTTAATACACAACTGACAGAATGGTAGAAATTTACACACAATGCCTGAAGGAGATAAAGTAAGTATTAGTAATTAGAATACAGAAGGAACTCTTGTAGATCAAGAAAAAGACATAAAAATGAGTGAAAGAAATGGACATGAAATTTATATATAGGAAAATCAAAAGCACTTAATAATAAAAGAAATAGCAAATAATATATCATTTTACTAAATCATCAACAAATTGGAAAGCTGAGAATTGTCCAGTGTTGGTGTGGATATGCTGACAGAGGAATCCTGGTATGTTACATGTGGGAGTGCAGACATGTGCTTCAACTCCACTCCTGAAAATGTTTTCCAAAGAATATATCACATAAAGATGACCAGAGGTGTGGACAGAGTGGCTTCCTTCACTGAGACAGTGGAGAGATAAAACAGGCTGACTGTATTATATGGAATTGGAAGTGATGGATTCAGCATTCTCACAGTCACTTAGAAGAATTCACAAGATACTACTTAAGTAAATGAAGAATAGATGCATGTAAACCAACACATTTCTATAAGACACTTTCAATAAAAACATTCATTTAACTCTTTAAGAACGTTTTCTGCAAGCAAAAACCGTCAGGTGAATTAGGAGGAAAGATGGAGACAAAAGGAATATGTAAATACATAATTCCTTCTTCTCTCAGTGTTGTTCCGGTCACAGTGGTTGTGACTGGAGGATTAAAGACCTTATATGCCCTGACTTGCTGAACTCAGCAAATGGCCAAGCTGGAGTTCTTACTCCATGGGTGGAGACTGGAGATTGTTCTCTGGTCTGGGGCTCCAGGAACTGATTTCAGTAGAGAGTGAACCCCACCATGCCTTTCCCATATTTCTTACCTGATTGGAGGAAATTTTTTCAAAGAAACCAATTACAGCCTTGGCCAAAATGCATGCTAAAATGAGCACCCAACTAGGGCTGTTCATGGAGGCAGATGAGGTCTCTGAAATGAGAAGCAATGCTCAGGTGTATCAGGGCAGCATTTCTGACTCCTTTCCCCAGCTCACCAGTATGTTAGATTCCACAGACTTCACCTTAATCCCTTGCTCAGGTGGGTCCAGCAGAACCACCTGTATCACTAACCCTGGAACCCAGGTCCTTACTCCACTTGACAATGAGGGCCTCATTCAGGCCTCCATGCTCAGTGTGGCAGACATGTCTGTCTTCTTCTCCTCTAAGGATGGTCACATTCGCCAAGCACCAACAAGTTCCATTCTTACTAGGCTGGCACCTTCTGTGGTCCAAGTCCAGGCCTTCCTGACCCCTCAACTAGCTCAGCTTGGTAGCACAGGGGAAGAGACACAGGGCGTGGCACTGTAGCACTATTTCCTATGGCTTGTCCCACACACTGAAGGTGGTTCTGAGAAACAAGGTAGAATGAAAAATGAATCCTGAGTTCTCTTCTCCCCAGGGCTATTTTCCTCTTCCTTACAGATGTTAGTTTACTTTGTGTGATACAGAATCACTTGGGGGCTTATAGAGAGCCCTTCCTGACCTTGTTGCAGTCTGCAAGTTTATATTTATAATTCCATGGAAAAGTTATTGGCATCCTGGCAAGTTAATTCCAATCTACCTTCTAATGCAACCCATGGGGAGAATAAAGACACTCTGGCATATTTATAGTTGTGGGGGAACCAAGAGGCTCCTAAATCCAGCTAGGGTGATGGTTAACCAAAACAAAGGCTTTGACCTAGGGCCAAACCCAGATTTTATTCTTGTAAAAGGGAGTGGCTTGAGGATGAGCAACTGTGAAAAACACAGGAAGTACATGAGTGCTGTGAGCTGGGCTAGGTAGGAGGCCTGAAATCACCTCTGTAATACGCAGAGAAGGATATGTGGAAGGAGTAATCTGCATAACACAATTTGAGGTAGTATCTAATGTTCTGGGGTCAGTGTTTCAGCTCTGATGTGTAATTTTTTTTGCTCTGGGAAGTCATAGCCTCTTATCTCAAGGCTTGATCCCCGCAGACAGCATGGCTCTCCCTCCCACCCAGCCCACACGTGTTTTTTGGGAGACACGGGGTGGGATAACACTGATCTGTTGCCTTGCTTCAAAGACTACACATCAACATCTCACCTAGACCCATCTGCATTGCCAATTGAAGGGAAAAGGAAAAGTCCTAGCCAGCTCCGTACATAGCAATACATGAAAATAGGGCCAGGTTTAGCCAAAATAGAGATGATTGCTCTTTTTTTCAAGGACAGTAGTCCAGGTGGTCCTGTGCATAGGCTGGCCCAGGCCTTCAGCCAGCACTTCAGCCTCAGCCCTTCATGTCTCCAGAAATGGAAGTGCAGCAGGCATTTTAGGATGAAGTGCATCTTCTCCAACCCAAGGGTTGTGAAGTCCTAACACTGTGAATATAACCTTGTTTGGAAATAGGATGTTTGCAGATGGTCAAGTTAAGAAGTGTTCATTAGAGCGACTGTAATTCAACATGACTAGTATCCTTACTACAGGGAAAAATTCAGCACACAGACTAACACAGGAAAACTGTAGTGAAAAGAAACAGGGAAAATGCTCATTTTAGTCAAAGATGCCTGCAGCTACCAGGAGCTAAATTTTTCCCTCATGTGCTCAGAAGGAACCAGTCCTTAGGACACCTTAAGTTTAGCCTTCTAAAGTGCTATAGACTGAGCTGTGTCCCTCAAGAATCATATATATTAAAGCCCTAACTCCTAATATGATGATCTTCGGAGATGTGGCTTTTGGGAGGCAACTGGGGTAAGATGATGCGGCCCACAAGGATGGAGCTCTTATAATGGGGCTAGTGTTCTTATAAAAAGGACCAGAGATCCCTCTTTTTACCTGTTTCTATTCCCTGACCCCTATACACACAGACTATTCACCATGTGAGCATGGGGACGTGGCAGTTTCTTACAAATGAAGAGGGCAGTTCTTACCAGGAACAGAATGCGTCAGAGCCTTGATAGGTGCTCCAGTTTCCAGAGCTACAAGGAAATCAATTTCTATTTTTATGGAGGCCAATGGAAACCCAAGGATACTAATATGGTAATAAAGGATGAATAATGCAGTCTGTGCCTCCAGAAAAAGTCTTTGTTGGAATCTCCTAGCAAAATTCAAATGAGTTAAATTATTTTTGAGGCTATTTAAGGAATTTGACTGGCTGGCAAGAGTTGGAGAATGCTCTAAAACAGTGTTATCTAATATCACTGTCTAGGTTGGCAGATACCTTTCTTCACTATTCAAAACCATAGCTACCCAGATGTGGGTACTTGAAAAATGACTAATGTGCATGAGGAGCAAAATGTTTAATTTTACTTAATTTTAATTCATTCTGATACCTACGTATATCTAGTGGTTTCTGGATTGGCCAGCACAGCTCTAAGCTGTCTGCAGTGAGACAAAGCTCACCAGGGTGGGTGCTGGAGGCACAGCAGAAAGACGTTGAGAGATGACATACCAAGATCTCCTTAATCCCGCAGGTGAGGTCTCCTCTCTCTCCAGTAAAATACAGTAATGTGATGAATGTGCTTTTATGTCCTTTTCCATACAAGCAGTCATTCAAAAACTACTTTGGCATTTTAAAAACGTACCATTTAATTGACTATTATAGCAATACTAAACTAACAGCTCTTATTTAAACTTTTAAATATAACTCACAAAGTTCATTACTGCAGTTATTAATGTTTCAATTTTTAAAGTCATTTTTGATGAAAATTTTGCATTTAAACTAACCAAAATGTCAAAAAATTCCTTAAATAAGGATTATGAATTTAATGTGTTCAATTTTTAAAGATGTAACTGTCTGATTAACAAATAAAACTATTCCACATGCATTAACACTTTTAAAAATCTAATAAGCTAATACTATGCTAAATTTTAAGTGTTATTATTCTAATAATCTTATCAATTTGATAAGTTACCAAATTAAAAATCACAAGGATACGTATTTTTTCAAATACAGTTTCATGAGTCAGATGTTTAAATTATTTGAAATACTTGAATTAGGAAATTTGCATATTTTGTTTAACACAAAATATAAACATGAGTTTGATTTACTTCATCACTTACATTTTCTTGGAGTTAAAACACATTTACCTTCTCCTTATTGTGATCCTGCTTCCAGATGGCTGTGGGGCTCTAGCCCCATTGGAAAACTCGCTGAAGCCATTCATTTAGCTGATGAGAGATTTTTGGTCAGATAATAATTTTGGAAGCTACCTAGGAAGAATTCTTTAGAAACTGATGATATTTTATAGTTCTAGGCCATGAGTCTCTGAAGAGGCACCTCTGCCTGTCACAGACTCCTCTTCCAGCCCAGATCCCTGGAATAATTATACTTTACCTAAGTGGCTCCTTTGTCTTTCCCCAGCTTTCTGGGTGCAGGGAACAGCTGTATAAATGATTTCACCCAGACACACTTTTATCTGGCCTGGCGTCCTGACTGAGGTCATTCTAACAGTAGATGAACACACCCTGTAGTCCAAGCTATGGTTATAGAAACATTGTCCAAAGGAACAATGTGCAAAAAACCAAACCAAACCCAAACAAAACAAAAGAGTGATCAGTGAATATTCATGAAGGAATTAGGAAAAACATAAAACCGTCAGGAAGAGTGGAAGTCCTGATTCACAACAGGAAAACTTAACTCCATATCTACTAAGTGTGGGGTACACAGAGAGAGAGAACTATAGTTTATCTTAGCTGAAGGATACTTCATTACATTCTAAACTTTACCTAGTTTTGACTCTCTACCTTACTAATGGAAAACAATAGTAATTTGGAATCCCATGTTGAATTTCTGATCAGGAAGCAGAGGTCTCTTCCAAGTTGAAACATGAATTTCAATCCACTGCTCAGTGTTAAGACTAGAAACCAAATGGCATCGAGGTTCCTAATCTAGTTCTGTGTGATTTTGGTCAGGATCCGTGAACATTTTCTTACCTGCTCCTGGGGCTCTAGACCAACCCCTGTTCTGACACAACTCAAACTCAGTCACCACAGACTGATCACTAGGAACTAAGTCTTGGTGATGGGTTTGGGCTTGTCAGATCAAGAGATAGGGATGGAGGTACAGATGGCCATGGGGGTGAAGCTAGCCTTAAAGATTCCATTGGAAAGACAGTTACCTAATTGCACCAGCAGTTTTTTCCCAGGTCCTGGGTACTTCAAAAAATAGTTTTTATAGTGGCTATTAACAAAGATGTGGTGGTGTTTGGCCAATTTTCCATCAATATCTGCACCATGTTTTGGGCCTCAGAAAGGTCAGCCTTCCAAGTGAGTGTCCTTGAATAGAAGGTGAAGTAGCCTTGTCCCTGATAACAATATTTCCAGAAGTTCTCATATTCATCATCCTTCTTGAGATCACAGCCCAGAGCCATTTGTAAAATGTGAGGCCCTGGAGTCCCAAAGTTTAAGAGTGAGTATCGTGTCAGACCATAAAAATAGACGCTCCCTCTTCTTTTTCTTCCTTGTGTAGCATATGGGCAGAGAGGACCTACCACTTTTTCTCAGAGACACCCCAAGGCAAGGCTGGCCCCACATAGACAGAACTCTGTTTGGTATGTTCATGAAAAATTGAGGGAGATGGAGTCCCTCAGATTCACTCCTCCTTGGGTCTTGGTCTTACCCATTTTCAAGGCTCATTTCTGTACTCCCTCACCTGCTGGTTATTTTGCTTTATGATGTCCCACAGCAACTCTCTGAATTCCCTTCCAAAGAGGTTTACGTTCTGTTCCGAGTCTCCCCAGTCCTCCCCTTCATGAGCTTCCACGGATCCCAGTTCTGAACACTTTGGCTCTGATTGTCATACTTCAAAAAAATTGTTTCCATAGGCAAGATCTGTTGTCCTGATATTGCCTCTGGGTGATGGAGCTATGGTCATGTGGAGAGTGTGGAAGGAAGAAGAACCTGAAAAAAAGATACACTGTTCAGAAAATGAGTTCTCCAGCATGCATAGGGACAACACAGAAGGATTCTTGGAGGGCAACAGAGGACCTGATCCACAGCCACCTTAGGAATTTGTGATTTCTGTTCAGTGAGACTATGGACAAGCCCACAAGTAACCTAAATCCCATAGCTGAGCTACTTTCTTTTCTAGGGCTGAAATTCTTGACAAGTAAGTCCTTACTCAAAAGGCACAGGAATAGATGGGGCTTTGGTTCTAATTAATCTTAATAAAGTAGAAAGAGTTATCTAAGTGAGCAGAACCAGAACAGTGAGCCTCAGTGGCTTCCCTTAGTCTCTCTCTCTCTCTCTCTCCCTCTCTCTCTCTTTCTTCCTCTCTCCTGTCTCTGTCTCTGTCTCTATCTCTCTCTGTCTCTCTCTGTCTCTCTGTCTCTGTCTCTCCCTCTCCACCTCCTCCACTTCCTCCCCTCTGCCCTCTCTTTCCCTCTCTCTCCCCCTCAAGCCCCACCACATGTCCTTTCCCAAGCTTCTTCTCATGCCTTCACAGAGCTGCATGCCAAACATCTTTCTTCATCTACAATCTTACTGTTTCCTTTATTATTTTCCTTTTCCTATGCCTTACTCATCTTATACACTTCTAACTGCTAACTTTGCACGTGGTTTTCTAACCCAGGGTGTCTAGATCTCAGCATTATGAATATTTGGAGCCAGATATTTGTTGTGACTGGATACCTAGTGTGTTGTATAACATTTAGCTACATTCTTTTACACACAAAAAAATCACTAGTACCTTTCAGCTGTGACAACCACAAATGTCTCCAGATATTGTCAAATGTCACCAGGGTTAAAGGAAAGAGAACTGGCTTATGTAGAGAACCACTGGTCTATGGCAGGGTTTCCTAACCCCTTGGTCACTCACCAGTAACAGTCCATGATCTGTTAGGAGCTGGGCTACTTGCAGACAGTGAACTGAGGCCAGCAAGTGAAGCTTCATCTGTATGTACAGCTGCTCTCCATTGCTCACATTACTGCCTGAGTACCACTTCCTGTCAGATCACCAGGCCTTAGATTTTCATAGGAGTATGAGCCCTACTATGAATTGCACACTGGACAGTTCTAAGTTGTGCACTCCTTATGGGAAACTAATGCCTCCTGATCTGACAGGAGATGGAGAGAAGTTGCAAATACAGATTAACATCAAAGAAAGGTTTGCCTGCACCCAGGTTATAATAACTCAGTTGCTCGCAGGCTCATCTCAAAATCCTTTTAGCAAGAGACAATTAAATTGCATTTGTGGCAGGCTTTATAGTGACACATGAGTTCACATTCTTGAATTATAAAGCTACATCCAGTGCAGGTTTTAAATGAAAATCCAGCACTTATTTTAGTACACATGCAGCTGACATATTATTTTGTTTACCTCAGCCTCATGTCTTTCTTGCACTGCACACATTTCTCAGTCAGTTTTGGCGAGCTCACAAGCTAACACTAGCTGAAATGAGAAAGCACAAATTAAATTTCATTAGAGAATTTCTTTAGAAAGGGAAAATCTCAATGATGAGACAGTAGAAAATTCTAAGACTGCCAACACAAAAAAAGATGCATCTAGAAGAAATTATCAAGAATCCTACTTAAATTGCGGGTACATTGCAATGGGTAACTGACATTTTCCAAGCCCACCATGTATTATATAATACATGGCAACTGGCAAGCAAACAAAGCCAAGAAATCTTCAAAATTACTTCACCGCATTGAAGCCAAGCATTAAAAGACAAGCCTTTGGAGTTTTTTTGAAAGAAAAAAATATATATAAACAAAAAACAAGCAATTATTGAAGGCCACCACTCCATCAAATGTGTCTGTACTGACCGTGTCATTCTTAGTGGCTAACCTTATTGCCTCTACTATTGGTGAAGAGTTGATCCTGCCTGGTGCAAAGAATGTTTGCTGTGAACTTTAGGAGAGGTTGCAGTTCAAAACGTGGCATACATGTTCCTCTTTTAGCCAACAACAAAACAAAATGAATGGATCAAATAGCGAAGGATCACGAGCACAATTTTTAGAGGATTAACAAATCACGGTGGCACACAATCCAGTTTGAGGAGTCTGTGGATACTGACTGCAAGGTAACAATGCTTGCTTTTGTGTAATATATTTTTCAGGAGGACCTGCACTTTTGTGCTAACCAACACCACAGCTGTAGAACTATTCAAGACTTTAATTAACTATATATCATGAAAACTGAACTGGTAACTTTGTATTGGAATATGTACAGAAAGAGCATTCACTGCTCAGGTCAAATAAGTCACTTCTGAAAGTGATTTTAAACCCTGTGCCATCCATAGAGAAACACCAATAGGTCAGCAAAAAATGTCACCTCAGTTTAATGTGGTTTTGCAAGTTACAGGATGTGGTTAAAATGATCAACCACAGTAAAACACATACCCTTAACTTATATCTATCACTGTTGCTCATCGCTTTCACAGGGGACAATCTACTTACAAGAAACCAAGCTCAGGCTCCCTCTTGATTCTACATTATGGCAAAGAGACTAACAAATCATCGAGAAAATTATACACTGTAACCAAGTAGGATTAATCACTGGGTTGCAGGGATAGTCCAACATAACCAAATAAATAAATGTAATATACCATATTAACAGAGCCAAGGACAAAAATCATATGATTATCTAAATAGATGTAGGAAAAGCATTTGACAGAGTCTAACATTCCTTCATGATAAAAAAATAGAAAATTGGAATAGATGACCATTATTTCAATCTGATAAAAGTCATCAATGACAAGCCAACAACCAGCATCATCTTAAGTGGACAAAAACTGAAAGCTTTCACTGTAAAATCAGGAACAAAATAAGCATGTTAATAGTCACTAGTCTTATTCAATATAATTGTGGAAATATTAGCCAGGTCAATTAGACAAGAGAAAAAAATGAACAGAATGAGGATAGAAAAGCAAGAAGTTAAATTATCATTATTTGCAGATGACATGATACTCTACACAGAAGACTCCAAAAACTCCGCTAAAAGACTTCTAGATTTAATAACCAAATTCAGTAACATAGGTGTATACAAAATCAACACTCAGAAATCAATAGCATTTCTGCATACAAATAACAAACTCACTGAGAGAGAAATTAGAGAAATAAGGCCTTTCATAATAGAATCCAAAAAATAAAAATAAAAAAATGGAAAGATATCCCTTGTTCTTGGGTAGGAAGGACCATCATAGTGAAAATGACCATACTTTTGAAATTATTACATAGATGTAATGCAATTTCAATCAAAACACCAACATTGTATCTCACAGAATTTGAAAAAATGATTCTAAAATTCATTTGGATCCACAAGAGACCTAGAATAGGAAAAGCAATTCTGGACAACAAAGGCAAGGCAAGGAGCATCACAATCACTGACTTGAAATTACACTACAAAGCTACTGTGATAAAAACAGCATGGTACTGGCATAAAAACAAACCTGAAAATAAGTGGAACAGAATACAAGTTGCAGAAACAACTCCAAACATAGTAAGTCATTTTTTTAAAAAAACATATGGTCTTTCTGTGCAGTGCAGGCTGGCCTTGAACTCACTTATGTAGCCCAGGCTTGCTTCAAACTCATAGCGATCCTCCTGCCTCAGCCCCTCAAGTGTTGGGATTCCAGACTTGTGCCACCATGCCAAGCTTAGCCACCTTATCTTTGACAAAGGAGTCAAACACCTTCACTGGAATGAAGACAGCCTGTTTGATAAATGATGCTGGAAAAATGCTTCTTCACATGCTGAAGATTAAAACTAGACCCATATCTTTCACAATGCACTAAATTAAAATCAAAATAGATGAAAAACTTAAATATTAAAACAAAAACACTAAATCTGATGGAAGACTGACCAGGAAGAACTCTTGAAGACAATGCTATAGGCAAAGACTTTATGAACAAAATCCAGTCATACAGGAATTATCACAAAGAATCAACAACAGTGAATCATGGGTGAATTTGTCAGGCCCTGGGCTTTTTTTTTTGTTGATAGTTTTTTAATTATATCTTTAATGATCTCATCTTATTAAAAAGTTTCTCCATAGCAAAAGAAATCATCAACAGAGTATATAAACAAGCAATAGAATGGGAAAAATTTTTGCTAGGTGTTCCTCAGACAAAGGACTAATGTCTAGTATACATAAAGAACTCAAAAAAATTAGATCCCCCAAATTTGAAGACCCAGTTCAAAAATGATCATCTTAAATGAACAGACATTTTCAGATGAAGAGTTAAAAATGGCAAATAAATATATGAAAAAATGTCTAACATTCCTGGTTAGTCAAGAGATGCAAATTAGAATACTTTCGAGGTGGGACAAGATGGCAGAAAGGTAAACAGCAGGGTAAGTGGCCTCCCTGAAAGATACCGTCCAGATGCTGGAATATAGCAACATGGGGAAGACAAGAAGGAGGGAGGTGGGTCCTCTGGACCCAGGAAGAATCTAAAGTGAGAATTGAAGCCCACAGAAAGAGTGGAAAGAGGCACTTAGACAAGGAGGGTGGTGGCTGGCAGTGCCTCTGCCTGGAGCTGGACCCACTCTGTGAAAGGAGTTGCTGAAATGTGGGTTCACACAGTCGGAGAGCTGCGGCCATGGCAGTGGCAATGACCCTGGAGGCCTCTGCCCAGAGAGGTGGCGTTAGAGGAGTGTGGTGGTGGACAGGGAGCAGACCTGGAGGACTGGACTAGCTAATGGTGAGTGCACAGACCCCGAACCCCCGTGAGGTAGAGTGAGGGACTAGCAGCCATTTTGGGGCCAGAACTGCTCCTGGTTGGGCACAGTCCCATGGAGGTCGCTCTGACTGAGCCCCAGAGGGTCCTGGTGGGTGACCAGCTCGGTCTGGAGACCACGGCTCCACACGTGCCCTAGGGGTGATAGCAGAAGATTCTCAGATAACCGGCCCAGGTTCCCACGCTGTGGCCCCACCTCTGCACATTGTCCCAAACATCGGGGAGCTGAGGTGAGCTGGGGAAAGGCAGCAGACAGTGCTGTAACAGTGCACCCAGTGGTAAACATCAGATATCCACAATCAACACTGGCTAGAAGAACCAGTCTAACTTTAAGAAATTACAGACAATGCAAGGAATACCAAAATCCCCAGTACACACTTGTCCAGAACAACCTAGGAATATGTCAAGACAAAGAAGCAAAAGGCAGTCTCTGGCCTCCAACCCAAGCAGAACAAACCCAGGAGAAGCTAACACAGAAGACGTTGGGAGTCCCACAACTAAAGTCTCTGAGGTGATGACAACTGAAGTAAAGAAACAACTTCATGAGGCTATAAAAGAAATTAGAACAGAAATACTAACTTAACTAAAAAAAGAAATGAAAAACATAATAAAAGAATTGCTAGGCATCTCTAAAGGAGACATAGATGAAAAAATGGAGCATAGGAAAATGAGGCAAACCTGAAACGAGCAATACAAAAAAGATTTAGAATGCATGAAACAGATTCAAAGAGAATACCAGGAAATCAAAACTGCCAATGAAAGTTGGCAAAACCACCTGAAGGAAACTAAAGATAGACTTTCAAACCTTGAAGACAGGTTTGAAGCTTGTGATCATGAAAGGAAAGATCTATTAAAAATAATGAGAAACCTGGAAGTAACAATACAATGGCTACAAGACAGCCCAAAGAAACATAACTTAAGAATAAAAGGTATGAGTGACAAAGCAGGGGTCAATACAAAACAAATTACAAACCTATTTACAGAAATAATTTCAGAAAACTTTCCAAGCATGGGAACAGGAAGTGACTTTCAGATAAGTGAAGCATACAGAATTCCAGCTAAACATAACCAAAATATATCTATACCTAGACATATAATAATCAAGATCCCAGAAATTCAACACAAAAACAGAATATTAAAGGCTATTAGAGAGAGAGAAAAAAACCAGATCACCTACAAAGGAAAACCCATCAGAATCACGACAGACTTCTCAACACAAACCATCAGGTACAGAAGAGCTTGGAGTGAAGTATTTCAAACCCTGAAAGGAAACAACTTCCAACCCAGATTGATGTACCCTGCAAAATTATCTTTCAAAATCAACGGAGAAACAAGATACTTCCATGACAAAGAGCAACTAAAGGAATTTATGACAGCCAAGCCAACTCTACAAAGAATACTGAAGGACATTTTAAAGAGAGATAAAATGTCCATAGCTCCAGAAATAGTGGCAGAGGGATATTACCGAGCAAGGCAGACAATTGAATAATCCATCATCGAGATTTGAGTCCAGTATTGTTTTCAATGAGCTGTTTAGTTTGATCTTATTCTATCTCGGCCTGCCTAATTTCATTATATATGATGACATAGACAGCTATTTCAAAGATAACAAAATATATTAATGTAGCCTTTATTGATATTTGATCACCTTGTTTTGAAACCCTGTACTGCTTTCATTGTTCTGTTTTGAGTGATTTTAACCTATTCTAGTTCATTTGATTATATTATAACAGATGATCTAGACAACGGCTTAGAAGATAATATGAGGTATTATAGAAATCAACGTTGTATTACTATGTATTGCTTCCATTGTTTTATTTACATGTGGGTATACATAAGATGGTTAAAATGACTATACTCCTAAATGTATTAACTATGGAGAGAAAACAGTTGATACACATATGAATAGATCAATTTTACGTGTCTATATCTGTCAATCTGAGCAACCCCCTTGAAGGTAACGATATACAATGTTACAACCACTGTCAAATTCCAATAATCTCATTTTGTAAACCTATAATGTTACAGTATCGGATTAGCTGTTGTTGTTTGTTTGTCCATTTTGCTTTTTGTTTCTCTTTTCTGTGACCATTGTTTTCATTTTTATTGGTGCTATTCTGAACTATTTTGTTGATTATATTAGGCCTAATGATATGGGCAGCTATTTTAAAGACAATAAGAGGTATTCTAAGGGGAAAGGAGGAAAGAAGGAAGGGAAAAGGAAAAAGACATAAATTTATAAATAGGTATGCATAAGATAGTTAAAATGACTATATTACTAAATGCATTAGCTATTGAAAAAGAACAGTTAATACTCATATGATTAGATCAATTCTACTTGTCTATATCTGTTAATCTGAACAACCCCTTTGCAGGTAACGATATGCAATACTACAACTACTGTCAAATTCCAATCATCTCATTTTTTAAACCTATAATGTTATCATATTGGATTTGTTGTTGTTGTTTGTTTGTCTCTTTTGCTTTGCTTCTCTTTTCTGTGTCCATTTCCTCTTAAATAAATAAAAAAAGAGATGCAAATTAGCTATTAGAGATAGCTCAGTGACATAAGTGCTTGCCTGGCAAGCACAAGGTCCTGAGTTCAAGTCCTGATACCAAAAAAAAAAAAAAATGCAAATTTAAGCAACGCTGAAATTTCATCTAACTCTGAAAAGAATAACTGTCATCAATAAGACAACCAACAACAAACACTGGCAGGGATGTGGGGGAAAAAAGAACTTTTCTACACTGTTGGTGGGTGTGTAGACTGATGCAATTACTGTGGAATCAGTGTGTAGACTCCTCAAAAAACTAAAACTAGAGGTTCTATTTGATCCAGCTATTCCCTTTCTTAGCATTTTCCTAAAAGAAAAATATCACATCGTACCATGATATGTGCACACTCATGTTTATAGTGGCACAATTTGTAATAGCTAACTCTTAGAAATGGCCCACATGCCTATCAACAATGAATGGATAAAGAGGTGGGGCTTTTTTTATACAATGGAGTATACTCTGTCACAAAGAAGAATAAGCTTGAGACATTTCTAGTTAAATGGGTATACCTTGAGACCATAGTCTTAGGTGAAATATATTGGACACACATGTTTAAATACCATATGGTTTCTCTGGTGTGAAAAACCACAAATGTAAATATGGACCAAAATATGGATCAAAGTATAAAAATGGCTCATATAGGGAAATGGGAACAAAATGTTCAAATGAGAAGGGGAACAAGGGAGGGGGTGAGAGAAAGGAAAGAACAAGGGAAAAAAGAAATAAGAGGAAATAATGGAAGCAAAGCTTTTGTAAATAAAGAGAGATAGAGGAGTTGAAGGGAGGGAAGAGGAATTGTAAAAAAAAAGAAGTAAGATATATCACATACAGGTACAAATTCCTTACAATGACTGTGATCATTGTGTATATCTGAGATGTACCAATATAACTTTTTATTATTTATTTATTTATTTATTTTTTGCGGCACCAGGGATCGAACTCACAACCTCACACCTGCCAGGGCAGGCGCTTAAGCCACTGAGCCAAACTCCCAGCCCTGGTTTTTTGAGGCAGGTTCGCACTATGTAGCTCAGGCCAGCCTTGAGCTCGCATTGTAGCCCAAGCCGGCCTCGAACTCACAACGCTCCTCCTACCTCAGCCTCCTGAGTGCTGGGATTAAAGGCATGCGCCACAATGCCCGGCTCAATATAACTTTTTAAAAAGCCAAAGAAAAACAGATAAATACAAAGACATGCCAAACACTTTATAAACTTCTGAAAACTAAAGACAAGGTAAATAGAAACTTGACAGTATACAGAATTAGAGCTTATTTTTGGAGAGCAAAGTTGGGCTGCTTATTTGGAAGAATGGAAGGAAGGAAGGAAAAAAGAAAAGGAAAAGAAGAAAGGAAGGAGGAAAAAAAGGAATAAAAAGAAAGTAAAAAGGAAGAGACATGTATTTTTAAGATACTGAAAGAAAGTAACTATATTCTATATGCTTTAAGGGAAACTACCTTTAGCAATGAAGGGGAAATAAAGACAGTCTCAGAGAAAGAAATTAAAGGGATGTTTTTCTGTCTTTAAGGAATGATAAAAAGAAATTCTGGAAACAGACATGTTAAAAGACTCCTGGAATGTTGGGAAAAGGCCAAAAATATGGTCAAAATAATGAACTATTCCTCTCATTTTATGAAGCTTCTAAATCATATCTCATGGTTAAAATAAAAATTATAATGCAGTTGTCCCCCACACAAGACAATATATAATTTCCTAGAACATAAATTCCATGGAAATCTTTGATTTATACTTAAAAATATAACTTTAATTTTATCCCCCCCAAAAGATATGTTGAAACCCTAATTTCTAGTTTCTCAGAATGTGATCATTTTGGAGTAGCATCTTTACAAGGCAAATCAAGCTAAAATGAGGCCATTAGGATAAGCCCTAATTCAATATGACTGGTATTTTCATAAAAAAGGTGAAACTTGGACACGGTGACACACACATGGAGGGGTGGTCGGGGGGAGGGGGAGAGGGAGACGGAGAGGGAGAAGAAAACAGGTATGAAACACAGGGAAAAGTTATCTTAAGTGAAGGAACACCTGAGACAACCAGCAACTAAAAAGGAAGGTATGGAAAGAACACCTCTGAGAAGAAATCAACACTGCTAATACCTTGATCTCAAACTTCCAGACCCTAGAACTGTGAGACTGCAATGAACTGCTGTGTAATCCTTTCAGTGGTACTTCGTTACAGTAACTTTAGGAAATAAGTAAATTTATGGTTCTGGTCAGAGTATTAAAGGCATCACATTAAAATGTGCTGAAATAGGAAATGATGAGAACATAAATCTGATACTAGGTTATTGGGGTCGAATGGGAGGAAGGAGCTAGAGGATCTTAATTTTAACTGTAGAGATTTCTTTTAAAGTCTTGTTTTCAACTTTGTACTATACCCTATCATAAAGCATGCCTGAGGTCTCTAAGTTCAGATCCTTCTGGTTTAACATTATCAAAGACTCTCCTCCCCATGCCTGGATTGCCTTGGTAAATTGTCCTTTGCATGTCTGCTAATGTGGAGAGGTGGTACAGCAGTCCACATGCTTCTGACACAGATTTCCAACTAATCCCCCTATTTTCAGTCCCTCTCATATCTCTTCTCTTAAAGGCACCTGGTGTCTCAGGGACCCAAACATTTCTAGGGTGCTATAGCAGGGAATCCATTTGTTTTCTCCCTTGCATCTATTGGATGCAGCTTTCTATGGTCTGATAAGGCACTTAGTATTTATTCACCTACTTCCCTGATTCCGAAACTGGGTGTACATTTCTCAAGGCTTGCTGTCCTCTCTCCTATTCTATTTGTCTTTGAGGGCTTAGTTTTTCTTTGCAAAACCTTTACTGCCATTGGGAGCCACATGAGGAAAAGAGAAATAGAGAAGACACTGCCACACACTCATTTATCATACTGAATTACAAATGAGTTCCTTTAAATACACAATAATAAAGGTGTCATATTGTTAGGAGTAAGTTCTCTTTACCACGGACCATCTTGCACCTTGTTTAAACATATTCTCTTTTCATTTCAAAATTTATCTTGCTGTGTCTCAAGCGGTTTACATCCAAGTTGAGGAGATGTGCCCTAATGCAATAGGAAAATAAGATTAATCACTTTCTTGTTCCTGGAACAAAATACTTGACACCCACAAGTGAAAGGAGGAAATGTTTATTTTTGCTTACAGTGTGTGGAGTTTTCAGTCCATGGTTGGTTGGCTCCCAGGCAGGGCAGCTAGGCAGTATGGCAGAGGGTCGTGGCAGAGAAGAAAGAACTCATGGCAGGGCAGGTGAGAGGCATCAAGCAGTGAACCTCCCTTTCCCTTTTATTCCATCCAGGCTATAAGCCTTTTGGGTGGTGGCACCTGTACACAGGGTGGGGCTTCTCATTGTCCACACCCAGAATTATGCTAAAGCAGTCAACGAAGAGATCAGTATCACATCCCCATTATCCAGTATCACACACCTATGACCCAGCCAGCTCCCTAAAGCCCCACCTCTGAGTGCGTGAGGCTTTGGGCGAGCACCTAGATACAATGCTGCAGTATTTATATGAACTGCTACTATGATATGCATAACCAATGGGGGTAATTGGTGAAGCATAAACGTTAGACCTTAACAACTCTATTTCGTAGAGCAAATATAATATGTGTTTCCAAAAATCTTGTTGCTTATTCTTAGCCCCTTACTGTACTGTGACAGTACTCCAATGTCTGTGAATCTCAATTTTCTGATGGCTAAATAGGGTAATAATTTCTAATCAACAAATGATACTTTATTTCAATAACCTCTTACAACTGTTAACAGATACAGAGGCCATTAACATGCAATTATTATAGACCACAAAGACAGGAATAAACTGTCTATAATACATGATGTAATAGAAAAACTCAGTGTGTGTTTAAATAAAAGATTTTATTACAGGAAAAGGCACATTGCCATTAATCAACCTCAGAATCCTTCCCCTTGCTCTGAACATATATGTCCCATCCTTCTTGCCATTTTCTGAAGCAGGTCTGGAAGTTTTTTGTGATCATTTTTCATTACACTGTTGTGGCTGCTTTAACATGAATGTATTCAAAGCACTTACTTTCCGTGGTCATTTTGACTTTGAGGAAGAGCCGGAAGCTGTGCAATGCCAGATCTGGTGAATAAGGTAGATGAAGATACCTCTTCTCTTCTTTTCTTTTCTTTTTCCTCTT
>RJWM01013547.1:0-52811 GCA_004363535.1 Dasyprocta punctata
TATTTTTGGATTCGGTTTTTGACTTTGAGTGGTCTGATGTTTTTCAATTCTTTATATGTTCTGGATATGAGTCCTTTGTCTGAGGGACAGTTGGCTAAAATGCTTTCCCCTTCTGTGGGGTTTCTTTTCACTTAGTTGGTGATTTCTTTTGAAGTGCAAAAAATTTTTAATAAAATGAGATCCCAGTTGTTGATTCTTTGAAGTACTTCCCATACAGTTTGTGTTCACTCTTTACCTACTCCTATGTCTTCAAGATTTCTACCTGCCTTGTCTTCCAGTAGATTTAGTGTTTCTATTTTACTATTTAGATCTTTGATCCATCTTGACTTTAGTTTAGTGCACAGTGATAGACATGGGTTTAGTTTCAGTCTTCAGCATGTGGAAAGCCAATTGCTCCAGGACCATTTATTAAAGAGGCTATCTTTCTTCCAGTGAACATGTTTAGCTCCTTTGTCCAATATAAGGTAGTTGAGTGTCTTTGTAGATGTGTTTGCATCTTCTGATCTGTTCCATTGATCCTCAGGTCTATTTTTCTTTGCCAGTACCATGCTGATTTTATTACTGTAGCTTTGTAGTATAATTTCAAGTCAGGGATTGAGATGCCTCCTGCCTTGCTTTTGTTGCCCCAAATTGCCTTTACTATTCCAGGTCTATTTTGTTTCCAAATGAATTCTAGGAATGTTTTCTCTAAATTTGTGAGGCATGTTAATAGTATTTTGATTGGGATTGCATTAAATCTGTTTTGGAAGTATGGCCATTTTCACAATGTTGGTTCCTCCTAACCAAGAACAAGGGATATTTTTCCATTTTCTAATATCCTATTCAAGCTCCTTTTTTAGAGTACTACAGCTTTCAGCATATAGGTCTTTTACATTCTTTGCTACATTGATGCCTAAGTATTTCATTTTTTTGGATGCTATTGTGAAAGGTGTTATTTTCATAATTTCTCTCTCAGTAAGTTTATTGTTTGTGTATAGAAATTCTATTGATTTTTGAGTGTTGACTTTGTATCTAGCTACACTGCTGAATTTGTTTATTAACTCTAGTAGCCATTTAATAGAGTTTTTAGGGTCTTCTATGTAGAGGATCATGTGATCTGCAAATAGTGATAATTTAACTTCTTCTTTTCCTATCATTATTCATTTTATTTCACTCTCCTGTCTGATTGCTCTGGCTAATGTTTCCAGAATTATATTGAATAGGAGTGGTGATAGTGGACATCCTTGTCTTGTTTCTGATTTTAGAGTGAAAGTTCTACTCAATCTGGTCATTTCCCTTCTGGGTATTTTCCCAGAAAAATTGAAAATGTCATGTCACAGTGATATATGTGCACCCATGTTTATATCAGCACAATTTGTAATAGCTAAATCTTGGAAACAACCAAAATGCCCATTAGCTGCAGAATGGATGAAAAAGATGTTATATTTTTATACAATGGGATATTACTGAACTATAAAAAAGGATGATCTTGAGGCTTTTATTGTAAATGGAGGCAACTTGAGACTATATTCATAAGTAAAATAGATCAGACTTACATTTGTAAATATCATATTGTCTCCCTAATGTAAAAAATAAATAATAATAATAACTGAAAGAGTAATGAGATCCAAAATGTACAATAGATATTGTAATAATGAAAGAGAAAGAAAGTGCCCAAAATTAAAGAACAACTGGGGAAGGGGAAAGGAGAAATGGAAGAATGGAAAAGATTATACGTATGTAGGTATACACATATAACTGTATGTATGTATAAGTGTGCAAGACAGATAACTATACTATTAATTCTCTATTAGTCCACCAAAAAGAATAATTTGTGCTATCATTGTTTGATTGTCTGATCATTTTTTATGCCTAGGTCTTGTAAATTGAAGAACTACTTCTGAAATAACAACGTGCAATACATTAACTAATATTGATTTCTTAGGGTTTTTTTTTTTTAAATTCTGTATTATTTCTACCCTTTTTCTGTTTTGCTTTCTAAAATTAAAAACAAAAGAGTGAGAGGGGCTCTGGTTGGATGGAATCCTGGGTCATCAGGCAAACTGAAATATCTGGCCATGCCCTTACAAGTCAAATTTGCTCTATTTGCTCTAGCCACCTAGCCTGTCTCTGCTTCAGCTAGCTGCATGGCATATTAACAAAATATATCACACCGAAGAACACAATAATCAAAGAATGAAAAATTGGCCAATCTTTGAATAATAAGTAAATTCAGATGCAAGCAATTGCCCTTGTTGGTGGCTCTTTAACTGGTTGTTAGTTTCTAGGACACAACCACTTTAAAGAATATTTCCATTATTACCATCTTTTTTAATGTTTGTATGCATAACTTCCTATTTAAAGGTCATGGAGAATTTTTCCATCTTCATTTTAATGACACAGGAGCATTAGCTACAACCTCAAAATTCTGTAACACAGGCTGCATTGTCAATGATAATAAGTACAGAGCAGAGAACTCTGGGAAGTTAACCACATGTTTATGGGTCTTTAAGCTTTATGAGTACATTGGCAGCTCTGGAGGACCTTTGTGAGACCACGGGACACAGAATAAGAACTATTTACGAAGTCTCCACTGCAGTGTGGGCCTTTGTGGCATAGTCAGGAGCTGAGATATACCCACCTACACCCCCATCCCAAACATTTAATCCATTCCTTGTCAGTTAGGGTGCAAATGGTTTCAAACACTCTTGTTTGTTTTTTCACAGCTCCAGCTATATACTCCATTATATAGATGAAGCCAAGTGATGGGTGGAAAAAAAAAGGTTAGAAAAGATGTTTAGACCCCATGGGGACATTGACATCAATGCTTGATTGTTTCCATTCTAAAATTTGGTCAGATTCTGAAAAATAGCCAGTCACCAGCAACAACTAACATTTTTGTTTACACTTGCAAGAAGCTTCTGAGCACAGCAGTGCCACTTCTTGCGTTCTTTGGCTGTCCGTTTTATGGTATAAATTAATGGCCTTCTTGGTTTGGCCAAGAATACTGAATTCTTCTTTTCAGAGTCACTTTTCCATAGCAAGACAGTCATCTTCAACACATCTTCACTCCTACGTTGGCAAGAAATAAAGCAAAGAACATGAAAGTTCAGAGGCCTGGAGAAGAATCAGGTTTGAAGTCTTGGCCCAGCCCTTGTGGGGAGAGGCAAGTGTGAAAGCATCATGCCTCTGGCTGTCATGCTTCCCTGTGAGTAACTGATGCCAAGGGGTTGATGTGACAATGTGGGTATTGGGACTGTCGGGTCCTCTTCTTCCTTTTCATGTCCTGGAGTGTCTTTAGTTTGGTTTTATGGTGACCACCCACCTTGCATTCCATGGACTAGTCAGTCCCCATAGGCAGTAATTGGACTGTCCCCTTGCGGTACGTTGATTCCTCCCATTTAAGGCTTACCCACTCACATCATCTTCTGTCAGCTGCTGGCCTTGAAATTTCACTAATCCAGCTCTGTTATGACACTCTCCACTGATATACCTAAGAGAATTTAACATCCGGTATAAACCGCACTCCTGTATCTTGTAGTCACAGTGCTGGACCTTATTTCTCAAGCTTCTTTATCCTCCAGGATTTTTTCCACATTTGGATGGTAGAAGTTGAGTAGTTCTGAACATTGACTTATCTGCCCATCACTTCTTCTTCCTGCCCAATTCCCTACATAGTATTTTTGCTATTTTACTCACAACTTTTTTTGTGTGCTCAAGGAATCTAAACTCTGACTGGTTTCTGTTAAAATGTTTGGCACAGTTTGTTGTAGAAAATTTGAATATGAAACAAAATGTGAACTGAATTCTTGGGAAGTTTGGAAGATCTAATGAAGGACATGAGCTTGGAATCCTTTGACCCAGCTACTTTCCCATTACTGGGAAAAAAATATCTGACACTAAAACTTTAAAGGAGAAGAGGTTTACTCAGCTCATGGTTTCAGTGGGTTTAGTCCACGGTAGCTGACTCTAAGGGAGAAAAATAGTCCATTGATGGGCAGAGCACCCCCACAATCCAATCACTTTCCAAACATATGAAGCTTTGGGAGACATTTTAGATCTAAATCATAACATTCTTCAATATGTATTTTGAAAGGTGTCTCTATTCCAGCATTTCTTCTTTTTGATCAATAGACTTCTAGTGAGTGAAGAAATACAGGCTAATTTCAACATGGAATCAAATAAACAGAGCAATCAGTAAGGCATTCTAAATCAAAATAAAAGTGAGCTTTAACAAATAAATGTCGTATTTAAATATTTGTACCACTAATCTTTTCTGCTGCCTAAAAACCCATAATTGACTCTGCTTGCTAACTCATTAGTCACTACAATAAATATTTTTTCCCTTTTTGACTGGAAACCAAATAGACAGGACTAAATATAAGCAGTCAGTTCTCTGGGACATTCAGCAACATGGTCAAGGTGTCTTATATGTGCTTAATATATACAAAGAACCTCTCTACAAAATCTACCTACTGGGAATCTCTCTCTTAAATTCTTAGATATTTTTCTATCCTTCTCCTTTTACCATTGCCTTTCGTAATACCTGGCTAAACTTATAAGTGTCCAAAGACAGATAGATCCTGGAACTTTGCCCCCAAAAAGCAAAATCAACTATTCATTCAATCACTCATTTTCTTATGCATTCCATGTAGATTTATCTTGCTATTGGTAGCTTTCGGAATGTGAAGTGCTCAAGGTGAAGAACTTCAAGACATAGTTCTTGCCCCAAGAAAACTCATCATTATTAAATATGCTACATATCCTCAAACTGTCTCAAAGAAAGGTCCACTTTTAAATGTAATTCTTTCTCTGTTTACTGCTATAAAAGGAAACTCTAGCTTCAGACCCAGCTCACTAAAGGTCAGTGTGGGAGAAGGACAGCCTCATTGTAACATGCAGGGTTAAAGAGTAAAGGAAATTTGCTAGGAAAACACTAGTCTGCCCTCTGAATCCAAGATTTCTTAGAATTGTAGCTATTCTGTATACTATGTGAGTGTTTGAGACCTTCCAAGCTCTGATAAAACTTGTTTAGCAGTTTTTCCAAGCTAAAGCCTACAAAGTCACCTCCAGCCTCAACTTCTTTCAACTTTTATTACTGCTATATTTATTAGTGCATATTCATTGTTCAAGTTAAATCCTTTCACTGAGATATTTCTACCTGTGTATACTTCGATCACATCTACATCCTTAACGTCCCCTCTTACCCATCCTCACCCTCTGTAGTCCCCTTCATCTCTCCTGTAGGTCCTCTTCTGCTTTCGTGTCATTTCCCCCTCTTCTAGAAAAAAATACGTAGTACCCTGTCTTAGTTACTTTACACTTGTTGCCGAGACAAAGTACCTGACGCCCAAAATTAGGGAAGGAAAGTTTTATTCTTACAGTTTCTCAGGAGTTTCAGTCTTAGTTGGCTCCAAGTCAGCATGGCGTGGTGGGGCTGCCCTTCATGGTGGGTGCAAGTCACAAGGCGTGCTGACGAGAGAGAGAGAGGCAGAAGAGGAAGACCCACCTTCCCTTACATTGTATGTCGGCTCCACCCCTGGGCGGTACAGCGCTCATGTTGCCAATGCCAGCGCTAGACAACAAACCAAACACAAGCAAGCACCAGACTTAGCCCCATCAAAAGTATGTGAGGACTTGGGGGTACATAGCATATCACCCAATACATACCCTTTCTGAGACTGACTTATTTTACTTAACATGGTGATCTCCAGTTTCATCCATTTTCCTGCAAATGATAAAATTTCATTCTCTGTGGCTATATTGTGCATCTATACCCCACTTTCCTTACTGTTCCTTCCCTGACAGGTATCTAGGGTAATTCCCTACCCTGGCTGTTGTGAATAGTGCACAGTAAACATGGATATATAGGAATTTCTAGGGTATGCTATCTGACATCTTCAGGTATAAACCCAGAGGAGTTATAGCTGGATCATATGGTAGTTTTATTTTTGTTTTTTGAGGCATCTGCATGCTATTTCTTATAGAAGCTGTACAGTTCACATTCCTGCTAACAGTGGACAAGGTTTTCTTTACCTCCTCATCCTCATTAGCATTTGTTATTTTTAGTTTTCTTTAAAATAACTCTTCAGACTGGGGTATAATGGAGTCTCAATTTGATTTACATGTCCTTAATGGCTAAAAATGTTGGGCGTTTTTTGTATAGGTATTGACTACATTTCTTTTGAAAAGTGTCTCCTCAGCTCACTTGCCCATCTCTTAGTTGACTTGCTTTTTTGGTGTTAAATTTCTTGAATTCTTTATATATTCTTATATTAAACTACTGTCTGAAGAAGAGCTGGCAGAATTTTCTTACATGCTGTAGGCTCTCTGCCGTGTTGATATATTCCATTGTCAGTTCCTGTTATTATCACCTGAGATATTGGGATCCTGTTGAGGAAATCCTGGCCTATATTAATAACATTAAGTGTTTCACCAGTAGTTTCAAAATTGTAGGGCTTACCTTAAGGTCCTTGCTCCATGAAGAGTTTCACCCATTGTTTTATATTAGATGAGTATCCCTTAACTCATTTAGGGTCAATAACTCTACCTGAATGCCCGCAATAATCTCTGCCCATATATATCCCCCTGCTTCTTTCAGTTGGATCATTTTTATTAGTATTAAATATGCTCAGAATCTTTCCATGTAAGTCATTTAATTGATTAACTCTTCTTGATTATAATGATGGGTTATATTTTCTCACCTCCCACTCATTCCTCAACTCATTCTAATCTGGCATTAGCCCCAATACGCTGAGGCAACTCTTGCTTGAGACATCTGTAGAATTCATATTTCCAATTCCAATACATTTAAACAAAATTCTTCAATATAAATCCCAATATAACTGTTTCATTTTGTTTATTTTTAAAAATATCTTCTCAAAACAATTCCTGGTTAAAAATGTCACATTGTACAAAGCCCCACCTATTTCTTTCAAGTCTCTAACGCATGCATCCAGTGTCTTTCAGCTTCTGCTGGAATTGCTGGCAAATCTGGCTTCATTTTGATTCCTGATCTTTTGCATGTAACCTCTTTTTCCTTTTTCCTTTTATTTCCCACTTTGCTCTATGTCACCTCCAGGAATTTTAGGATCTTCTCTGAATCCTTGGTACTTAAAATTTCCCAAGTCTTAAAGTAGTTTTCATTCATTTTGCTGGGTACTTTCTAGTTCTTCAAGTGTGAAAATGCAAGATTGACTTCTAGTATTTTTATTTATATGTTTAGCAATTTTCATTTATTTCTTATAATAATTCTCTTTTTGGAGTTCCCATTGTTCAGGTTCTCTTCAGCTGGACCCTCCATCGTTTGTCTTTTTTTTCCTAATTTTTATATTTTTGTTGTAATTTCTCCAAAATATTCTCAACTTTATTTTCTATACTTCCTTTCAATATTCTTTAAGGCCATCCATCACACTTTTAAGTTGCAAATTTTTTTTCCTCTTTTTTCTGAATCTTTTCTTTTTCTATTAGAAAGACAAATTTCTAACTGAGTGGGGCAGGTCAAGGCTGTAATTCTAGCACTGTGGGAGGCTGCAGCAGGAGGATCGTAAGTTGAAGTTCAGCCTGAATAATTTAGTAACTTAGCAAGATTCTTTCCAAAAATAAAAAATGAGAATGGGATTGAAGATAATTTAAAAACCCTGAAGAGGTTCAATTCCCAGTACTACCCTCCCCACAGAGAGAGAGAGAGAGAGAGAGAGAGAGAGAGAATTCAATATTGTTTCAGAGATTTAGTAAGTTGTTTGATATTTATTTATTTATTTATTTGGCACTGGGGATTGAACTCACAACCTTGCACTTGACAGGCAGGCGCTTAAGCCACTAAACCAAACTCCCAGCCATAGTTTTTTGAGATAGGGTCACACTATGTAGTTCAGGCTGGCCTTGTGCTCACATTGTAGCCCAAGCCGGCCTCAAACTCACAACGCTCCTCCTACCTCAGCCTCTTGAGTGCTGGGATTAAAGGTGTACACCACCATGTGCAGCTTGATTCATTAATTTAAAAGCTTTATTTTGTAATTTATCAGCAAGTCTCATTCCTTTACCTCCTGCACCCTGGTCCAAGCCACCATTTCTGCTATCCTGGACCCTTGTGATCATTATCTATGCCCGTCATCATCCAGTTGGGAAACTTAATGAAATACTGTAGACTAAGTGACTTGTACACAAAGAAAATATCTTTCTTACAGATCTGCAGGCTGAAAAATCCTAGATCAATACAATGGAAGGCTTATTGTCTTTGACAAAGGCCTACTTTCTCTTTTATAAATATCATCTCTTGAGTACTACATGGTGGAAAGGACCAGCAGCTGTCTGGGTTTATTTTATAAGGGCACTAATCCCGTTGTAGGGTCCCACCCTCTGAACCTAATCACTTTCCCAGACTACACACGTACAGACTATAACACAGGGAAAGAAGATTCCATGTAAGAATTTTGGAAAATACAAACATTTAGTTTACTGCAATGTCCTTATCAGTGGATCCCATTGAACTTCACCTGTAGCACAATGACATTTTCCCAATGAAAATATGATACCCTGTTCTCCAGCTTTACTCTTTGGCTTCTCCCATATCGCTTTGGTATGATTTCCTCCTGATATCACTGTTATCTGTTCCTCTGATCTGTAGCTGTGTACATGGTATGAGCAGAAAATATAGCAAATGATTAATTTTTCTACAACAATTATTACAATAAAAGGCAGATTGCAATTAATGCCCTTCTAATCCTCTCCCTTCAATTTTAACACACTATCCCATCATTCTTGCCACTTTCACAAGCAGTTCTGGAAGTCTTCTTTTCTGAGTGTCTTTAGTTGTGCTGTTGTGGCTGCTGCAGTGTCTTGAATTGATTCAAAATGTTGAACTTTTGTGGTCATTTTGAGTTTGGGGAAGAGCCATAAATCCCACAGTACCAAATCTGGAAAACAAAGTAGACGAAGACATACCACGCCAAAAAAAATTTTTTTTTATTTGACATAAATTACTGTAGACATTTTGACTTGATTCAGGACACTAAAGAAGTCAGAAGAAGGCACAAAACAACTTCATAAAGTGACAAAAATGATGAGCTAACTACTGGGTGCTCTGTGCTGCCAGTGCTATGCTGATGCCTGAAGAGCGGGAGTAGCCCTGACTGGAGCTTCAGTTCCTACCCCTGTGATGGTGACCTCAGGAACTACTTCCATTAAAGCCTCTGTTATTTGATCGCCCACACCCATTGTCTCCGGGGATAATTCCTGAAGGCTAGCTTAGTGTCACTAGCATTCAAGTGACATCCTGTTATCATCCTGAGGATCTTTTTTCTGTCCTTCAGATGTTTGCAGCTCTCTTTGGAAGTAGTTATCTATGTGAGCCTCCTGGTAAGGTAGCTGAGAGTGGGAAAATCATTATTTCTACTATGAATTAACGATTTTGGAGACTGATGTTAACCCAATAAAATATCTTAGATTTTGCCCATATCACAATCCATTTGTGTGTACAGAGTGACCTCACACATGGTCATCACCGTTTTCTCCTTGCATGATGCAGGGAACTACAGGGCCACCTGGAATCTCCCAGTGGATCCTCTACACCTGACTAGCAAGTGATGTAGGAGCTCAGGTGAGAAATGCCCCTTGAGGGTTCTTGAAAGTGTTTTCCATGACCCCAGCTGTCTTCCATTGACCCTAATTTGCTCATCTTGGCCTTGTCAGATGTGAAGTAGGCTGGGGAATGAACCTCGCCTGTGACAACAGGAGGAAAACGAAATAGTTGGCAGAGATAGCATTGGCTTTGCCGTGTTCTCAAGACACAGTTGACGATATTTGTTTCTGCATCTTTGCTTATGTTGTTCTTTTTGATGCGAAGTGTCTTTAGCTTTTACTCACAGCTAAATCTACTTGCTTTCTAAAAACAACTGAGCAACCACTGTCATCATAAAGTTTCACTGATGTCCTTAATCACTAGTTATGGGCATGCTGAAGCTCTGGTCTGTCCTGAAGATGTGAGGGATTGAGAGAGACAGGTGCACATAAACCAGCTCACCTTGCAATTGAAGGCGATACATGCTTTTTCTTACAAATGGTGGCCCAGGTCCCAGTCCAGGTATCAAGTCTGATATCTTGTTACATATGTTCATGTTTTTAAATGATGTCCACTTAGATATTTAGATATTTATTTATTAACTGTTTACTTTTCATTCTTCCTACAGAAGATCATAATATGATGAATACTTCTTAAACATAAATAAAGTGTGATTTGTTCAACAAACATTCATACTGCCTGACACACAGGTACAATTCAGGATGTATTTGTGGAAGAAATGAATGAATTCTTCAGTTGCTTAGTGGGAAAGTAGCCAGATGCTGTGGCTTGTGCCTATAATCCTAGTTACATTGTGAGATCCCTGGGCAACATTTTGAGATCCCTGTCTTAAAGTAAACAAATGAATGAATGAATAAATAAATAAAATGAAATAGGTTTTCAAAAATTATTGTAAAAAAAGTTCCAAAAGGAGAGAAGTATTGTTATGGCTTGTGTCTAGATGTCCTCCCAAAGCCTCATGCAGTCATTAAGTGGGGGCTTTTTCAGAGGTGGCTGAATCTAGAGTGTACAATTGATTAATGGTGGAATGTTAGGAATAAAGGTGCTAAGATTAAAGGCTGGGAATTACTGAATCATTCCACTGATTGGTTTGGCAGCATCCTAATCCCATTAGCCTGGATACATATAAAGGACAGAAAGAGGCTTGTCTTGTCCCTTTGTTTGTTGCTTTGCTACCTTCTGCCTGCCATGAACTGTTTCCCCTCCTCTGTAATGTCACCCTGCCTTGGAGCCAGACAATTATGGACTGAAACCTCTACACACTGAACTACATAAACTTTTCCTCCTTTAAAATTTTAGGTGTTGGATACTTTGTCTCAACAACAATAAAAGTAACTAAGACAGTTACTAGGAGAAAAATAAGGACAGAGTAGGACTTTGGGTTAAAGAGCATCATGACTTTGGTAGAAGAGAACCAAAATTTTTATCTGTTTACAACTTTTAAAGCCAGATTCTTATATGATGAAGTCAGTGATTTTGAGTGCATACTTTTAAAAAAGTCATGTTTTGATTGAGTGGATTTTCAGAAGAAATTATTGATATATAGTTAATACAGTACATGCTTTAATGTGTGATGTTTTTAAAGAATTATTTCCGGTAGTTTGAGGACATACTGCTTACAGTACTCTAAAAAAAGTAATAAAGGTAAATAAGGCATAGAGCCTCTACCTAAAAGCCCCACCCCCTTTCTGTCCTAAGAGAAGACCTGGCAATTTGACTTAATCATTCTGAATCAAATTGCCAGCATTAATCTATTCCAAGATTTCGGCAGACTTATCTGCATTTCAATTCATTTCAGCACATCTTCCAGTGATAATATCGTATACAATATTGTGGGAAACACTACCCAGGTATAAAGATGAGTAATCACAGGACTATCTCGCAACCCTTATGTGTTTATTTTTGTATGTCTGTCTCTGCTTTGCCTCTGTCTGTCTCTTTGCATAGCTTTGTTTAGTCATAAGTATTTAACTATTCCTCTGTTGTATATCATGAACTGTGCTAGGTTCTGGGAATGTCAAAGAAACTTCATCACTCCTACTCCAATATAGAGTCTGGTTAGATGAAGGTGTACTCATCAATGAGCTGACTGCAGACTGAGATAAACTCAGAGGCAGATCCCAGATAAGCGTGCCATGCAAGCAGAAAGTCATAGAGACAGGTGACCCTATGCAGCAGCTGGGGAGGCAACAGGAAACAGCTGTTTAGAACAGGGGTTCTCAACCTGGAACCAGGCTATGCAGCAAGAGGTGAGCAGTGAGCTAGAAGAGCAGCGAAACTTCATCTGTATTTCCAGCTGCTGCCATCACAGACATCACTGCCTGAGTTCCGCCTCCTGTCAGATCCTGGGAGTTAGATTGTCATAGGAGCTACTGTGAACTGCACATGCCAGGAATCTAAGTTAGGAACTCCTTATGAGATGTTAATAATAATAGAAATAAAGTGAGCAATAAATGTAATGAGCTAGAATCAACCAGAAACTGTTAATTTGAACATGCTCTAATATAATACGGTGTTTTAAAATAATTATTTACAGTAGTTGAAGGAGAGGAAACTGTCTTCTAGGAAACTGGTCCCTGGTGCCTTGAAGGTTGGAAACTGCTGCTTTAGATGGCTTCTGGAGTTCATCCCTGGGGTTTGAATTACGACTTCTCAATTAGCTAATTGCATGACCTTAGGCAAATTAATTAACTTTGTTGATCCTTTTTTCTTTGAGGAAAATTGGGATATTAGTATTTAAGTCAAATACTGTTACTTTTGGATAAGTACAATATATGTGGCTCAGTAATTTATACCCAGTAAATGTTCATCAAATACTACTTACTTCTTGTTGAATAATAGGAAATTGCCTGGAAAAAAAACAGTAGATGTAGTTATTGTAGTTTAAAGAAATAGCACAGAAGGAAGGGGAGAGACAAGTGAGACCTCCAGGAACTGCAAGCTCAAAATTTGAAGTGTGTACTGCATCTAAAAGGATGCTGGAAGCCTGGGCCTTTGGAACATCAGCCTGCAGGAGGCTCTGTTTTAACAAGGGTGTGATGTGTTCTGATTTCCATTTATTAAGGTCATTTTGATGAGATGTAGAAGATAGATTGTGGGAGTGAAAACAAAAGTAGGGAGAATAACTGAGAGATTGCTATAAAGATATAATTGTGAGGCAGTGAGGTATTAGTGCATCAGCAAAGCACAATGATTGAAGAGTTGCTACAGAAATAGGATGCAGAGGTCTTAGGACGCTTGGATGCAACAGTGAAAGGCTCCAGGCTGGGTCACAATGTTCAAGGGTGGTGGTGGTTGACCCATGATCAAGATAGCAGTCTTGTAAGCTGGGGATATTAACGGGAGGCTGAGTTTTTGCTTGCATGTGTATGTGTGTTTTTAGCTTAGGTGACTGATTTGAGAGGCAATGAGATCAGTTTCAGTTATGTGAAATTTCATTGTTTTGTGTGATATCCATTTACAGATACATGAATGGGAAGTTGAAACTATAAATCGAAGGCAGGGGAAGGGAGAGAGGTAAAGCAAGAGAAGAGAAAGGGAGACCTGAGTTGGAAATAAAAATTGCTGCGACATCTGTCGGTGAGTAGGGGTTGAAGGCATGTGGCCTAAAGGCTTTCTCTTAGGAGGGCAGAAGATCATCAAAAAAACCTAAAGGTACTGATTTTCAGGCAAATGTGGCCCTCAGGACACCAGCTTCAAGAACAAATGGTCTGATTTTTAAAGACATGATCCTGGGTAAGCCTCCAAAATGGTGTAGGTGTATTTTCTCCTTACGAATACATATTAAATTGTATATAGAATGCTTGGACTTAGATCAGCCCAGTAAGAGTGAGGAAGAGACAAGCAAGTTGCAAGGTATACAAGCACCTGGGTGATTCTGAGGTACAGCCATGGTTGAGAGCCCTTAGGTAAGGGACTCAGATCTAAGAAAGGCACCAAAAAAGGGAGGCTAGAAAGCAGGAGAGAAACTAGGAAAGCGGGTGTGGTGAAGGTCTGAGTGAGACCTTTCTCAAAGGCAGCCATCAGGAGGATGATGTGCCATATGTACGGATGTCCACCAGTGCTAGAAATGAAAGTCTTTCCTTGTATTCTGCAAGAAGGGCTCCACAGTGACTTTGACAATGCAGATTTGACTGGGTTAGGGGGCTGAGTGGTGAAGGAACCAAGAAGGCATTTAGTGAGAACATGAATGTCTCAAAAAGCATAATGGCTAACAAAGCACATGATAAATGCCTGTAATCCCAGTACTCTGGGAAGCCAAAGCAGGAGGATCAGAAATTTGAGCTAGGCCTGAACAACTTAAGGAGACTCTGTCTCAAAGTATATAAAAATTAATAATAATAAAACATGAAGGAAAGAGCCATGGATGTAGTTCAGTGCAAAGGCTCTGGGCCAAATCTGTAGCATCACAAATTAAAAAACAAAAACCAGCATGAGGAAATACAAAGAGGAAGAATATGTAGAGAAAATCAGATGCGTGGTTTTGTCATTTTTTCAGTGAAAGGAGGCAAGGAATGAAGAACGTAAGGTCCTCAGGCTAGTGGAGGGTCAGTGACGGGTAGCGCAGTGATGAAGGATTGGGGTCCACAGAAATACAAGATCTTGCTTAAAAATGAGGGGAAGAGGAAGTGATGAGAATATGCAGGATGATGGGGAGAGAGGACTGGGCATACAGACAAGCACCTTCCTGCTGTCTTCTGAGATGTTGATGGAAATAATATAACGTCCGATTCCAAATGAGACAAAACAGTTAATATGCAGTGGCAACGATTGCTAATATTTACTGTATTATTGCTATTTAAAGCTGATCCTCACTGCTCCTGGACCTGAGCTAAAAGGTCTATGGAGAAAATGAAAATGTTGATTTTGACTCATCCCTGTAGAAAGTTGTACTTTATTGAGAAATCTCTCTCTCTCTCTCTCTCTTTTTTTTTTTTTTTTTTTTTAACTAACTCTGCTTTTGACCCAGAGTAAAATTGAAGACAATTAAACTGTGTTAGGGTACACTGGTGACAGCCACTCTAAGGCCAGGCATGTGGCTAGTTCTTGTATTCACCCCTGGGCCCTGAAGTGGTTAACAGCTTCCAACAATGCCTTGCTTCTAACTGGGGAATGACTGTTCCTCCAGGAGTCTCTGACGCAAGGCTAAGTTCAGGGAACATGTTGATTTTCATACCACTTCAAATGGAGCCTAAATCAGCTGTCAGATATTTACAGGCAATTTTCCTCATTACACAGAACTCTCTGTGATTATTATACTTGGGCAATGCTTGCATTTATTTGCACATAAGCATGTCAAGGTAGGGGGGAAGGTTCCCTGTTCTGTGCCAGGAATATGTCAAGGCACTCCAGTGTTACTCAAGACGGGATGGAATGAAGTGTCTGGCTCTTCCCCAGAGCTTGTCATCACCCTTGCTCAGGTATCTAGGCTTAGCATTTTCTCCCTACAGACTTCCCTTTATAGATATCCCACACCAAAAAGGCAGAATTCTGCCTGTGCTATTTAATAACCACTATGAGTTCTCAAGACTCACCCTTGTGCATTTTGCAAGGACCTCGGGAAAGTGCTGTGTTCAGGTGATAGGAATGCAAAGTGAAATCAACTGAAAAAGACTCCTCCCAATCCAAACACGTGTGACCAGGTACCTGGGAGAGATGACAAACAGGCCTAGAAAGGAGGAATCCTTAAAGGGGCGGGGTGTGTCCCTCTTGAGGTTTTGGCAAACGAGTTAATAAGAACAAAAGATGAAAATGTTTGCGATAGCTCATCCTCTGTGAGTTGTGAAACCTCAGGCTGGCAAAAGAGAGGGTGGGTTTCCCAAACCATGTTGCCTTGAATTCCTGCCATTAGAGAGCATAGTTAATATAAGTACAGATGCCAGATTGCATGATGCAGTGTGTGGAGTCTCCTGTTTGCAGCCAAGAGACTCCAGTTAAAATCTCAGATCTGCCACCCCTTGTTTATATGACCTTCAATGAACTTCACGACCTTTGAGTCTCACCTTTTCATCTAAAACTTGGAGATCAGCATTTCCCATTCACAGGTTGTTGTGAGAATTATGAAAATATAAGTCTCCTAAGTAAAAATGGATTGGTAGGATGACTGGCTTCATTCGGTCAGCTCAGTAATAATTACTACATCTATTGTGGGGGTGAGCACAAGCTCTGTACACAAAGAACAGTTTTGCTTGCTTTCTAATTTTTAAAATGGGGGAAAATAGAGTTTTTATAAGGATCTGACATCATGATGCTCAAAGAATACTTGGCACACTCTCTGACACATAGCTAGGGCTCCATAAATGTTAGCTATCACTATTAAAGGGGACACAACACCACCGTTTACTTTTTTCCTTTTTTTTTTTTTTTTTTTTTTTGGTACCAGGGATCAAACTCATGGCCTCGTGCTTCCCAGGCAGCCACTTGTGCTGCTGAGCTAAATCCCTGGTCCTACATTTTCCCTTTATGCCATGAATACCTGCACCTCTACCCCATCCACAAGGCCAGGGCATGCTGAAGCTTTTCATCTCATCCATTTCTTTCTACCAACCAGTCTCAGCCATGCTGGGATTTAATGAGTGCTTAATACAATCTTGTCGAAGACTGAATGAATAAATATATAAAGTGCTTGTCGCTTAGGAGATAGTCAGTAACATAAGTGCTTTCTCCTTTCTGACATCAGCTTCCCTTTTGCTGATTTGAATGGCAGAAAATACCCTCTCAACTTGTCATACTGTATATTTTTGGAGAAAGGAAAAATGAACCACTTCCATGAACAGTGAAAGAGTTTAGTGAAAGAGAATTTAAAACCAACAATCTGGTCGATTCTGAGGGTATAAATTAAGCTAGTTAACCAGGGTATTGGCAAGACAACTATCAGACACTAGCAGTTACATTTTTTCATTCTTCTCTGAAGTTGGGGCATAAAATTTTAACCCAATACATCACAGGTTATTTAAAAAAAAACATGGTAACAACAAAATAATCCTAAATAGTTCAGCATGGACTGGAACCAAAGACTTAGGCCAGTGACTGTCTGCCGCTTCTAGATCCTATATTGCTAACAGATGGTGAACATTTTCATGGGCTTGGGACTAGTTTAGATCAGAGTGAGAATCCTCTGCTCCCTCTCCCCCCAGAGGCTCTAATTAGTACACAGGACATTAGATCAAGTTAAAAAGCTGGGCTGACATCTTATTTGTTAGTTTTAGATTGAACTTGTGCCTTGAGCTGACTGAATTTGCTGGTTGAAACACACACGCGTGCGCACACACGCACACACACATACATGCTGAAAGAGTGACTTTCTTTTCTACGGGGATCAAAATAAAGATTTTCAAAGTCCTCTGCAAAAGGGCTCCAAAGATTTGTTGGATATCAAATAGCTCCTTCAAGACAACATTTTGATGAGTTAAGTGTAAATGAATCAGAAACATATGGATTAAGTTCCCCTTGAAATACACAGGGGCTTAAAAATCAAAGAGGAAGCAGTGCCTGGCCCGGGGTCTTGTAGGTTGTGCCAAACCCAACACATCTAAGCAGCAGTTCAAGATATTTGAGAGATCCAAGGATGGGGCTGGCCTGACCCACGCCTCGTTCCTACCGTACTGAAATGGAGAACATAAGTAATGCCATTTATTCTGCATTATTGCTAAACATTTCTCCCTCCTTGTGGTTAGAAAATTAACGAAACCAAGACTTACAAGAGCAAACCCTATAAATGATGTCTGTAGCACAGAACTCTCCAAAGACTAAATGAGTGAGTTCAAAATGTTCTCAGACAGAGTTGCTGTGTTATTGTCTGACAATGCAACAAACTGGGGTGTTGGGCTGGCCCCGAAGGCTATGAAACAGGGTTAGACTTGAGATCTGTACTTGAGAAGTTCTCCACAATCCTGCCAGAAAGGATATGTGGGAATAAAGAATATTTCTGAAAATGTGATAGATTAATCAGCATTTCGAGTCACTCCTCTTATTTGCTATAGATAGTGGATTTCAAAAACTTGTAATTGGTTAATCAGTAAATTAGCAATGTATGAAACTTACATTTGAATCTCATCACTGGAGACACAAGCCCCAAATAGATTTGATCAGTTAAACACATAAATGCTGTCTAATTTTAACTTAGGTAGTTTTTATGATTAGCCTACTTTTATCACTTGTGATAAATAATTGAATCTTAGAGTTAATTACTTTGAAAATTTACCAACCTCACTTTGACCAGCCGTGTATTTGAATCCACACATAGGCACACTAATATTAATTTACGTATCTACTTGGGAGATATAAACTCGATTTACATTATTGTGCACATAGCTTGTTTTAATTGTATGGTCTTTTATTACAGATGATACATGTTTAGAGGAAATTTAGAAAATACAAAGAAAGCAAAATCTTGGAAGAAAAAGTCATCAGTAATTATACCATTAAAAAATAACAATTTCTAATGCTAAGTTGACTTTGTCTATAAACAAAATGGAAATACCGTAAATGCAGTCTGGCTTCTGTGTTTCTAGGTTTCGATTCCTCTGATGCAACCAGGTGGAGATTGAAAATATTTAGGGGAAAACATACATCTTGCTGAGTATGCCCAAAATTTCATCCTTATCACTATGCCCCAAATAGCACACTAAGCAACATTTACATAGCATTTATATTGTATTAGGTATTAAAAGAGATTTTAGCTGTGATTAAAGTTTTCAGGAATCTGTTCAAAAGCTGTCAGTCAGTCCCATGACATTGTATATAAAGGTCTTGAGAACCAGTAGATTTTGATATTCATGGGGTGTCTTGCAGTGAATTCCCTGCTGGTACTGAGGGATGACTGTATGATTTTGTGCAAATAGCACATTGCAAACATAATTCTGAATCACTAAACGTATTGCTACCTCATCACTGAAGATATCATGAACTTCCTTCTATCTGCTCCAGCTGGGATCAAACTCATGACCTTGCATTTGCCAGGCAGATGCTTATGCTGCTGAACTAAATCCCCAGGTTACTCCAGCTTATTTAACCAACTATCTGTTCCAAATTTAGGCATCCCAAACCAAACTGATGTGACATGCTTCATGACTAGTTGCAAACTTTTCCTTAAGTTTCTAGGAGTTGAATTCATGGGTAAAAATATTTGCACAATGTGAAATTTCTCGATATGCATTAGTAAATTTTTCTCAATGAGCTGCCCTGGCATGATGCTGATAACTATTTTGTCAAATGATGAAATTATATCCAGAAAAGCAGTAACAATGAACTCTCTTTTGAGAGTAATTACATACGAATGGCTCCTTCTCTACCCATAGTCAAGCATTTCTTGTCTTTGTACTATAAAGGGAAAAAGTACAGCTCCTTTATTTAATTT
This sequence comes from Dasyprocta punctata, assembly GCA_004363535.1. Taxonomy (NCBI): domain Eukaryota; kingdom Metazoa; phylum Chordata; class Mammalia; order Rodentia; family Dasyproctidae; genus Dasyprocta; species Dasyprocta punctata. The sequence continues at coordinate 18,921 of RJWM01013547.1, forward strand.
GTCTCTCATTAACACTAGTGAATTTGAATGTGAATCTTGCTTATTTGGCATTAGCATCTCTTACTTGTGCATGTATTGTGCTTTCTTCTAATTATTGTGTGTACCTCACATTGATTTGTAGGTGTCCTCTATATTTTAATGTATTAATACTTTGCCACATAGTTTGCAATGTTGTTTGTGACACTTAGAGACTTCTAAAATTTCCATCTTAATCCTTCCTTTGGTCTTTTCATTACATGTTCTAATTTTAGTGTTGGTTTTTAATAACTTTCCCAAACCCTAAATTATATAAATATTGTCTCATATACTTAATGGTTCCTTAATGCCTTTTAGGGTGAATTTTTAAAAAGCATTCATTTGTTCTGGGAAATGGTATATCAAAGATACATGTTGACTAATTAATTCAGCAAGTACTTGCTAGTGTATTTGAGATTCGTTAAGATAGTTGGTCTATAGTGTTAAATCCTGTAGTTCGGGAAGTGTGGTGGACAGACACTAACATGACCCTGGAGGTGTCCCTCGTGGAGTTCATATCCATTTGTGATTTTGTCCTGTTAAGTGTGGTGAGACAAGTGATTTGCCCCTAACTCATGAACAATGACAAAGGTGGTGAGCAGTTACTTCAATATTATGTCATGTGATACTATGTAAGACCACATCACAAAAGATAGACTCTTCCTGGCTCCCTGAACCCAGCCACCATACCAGGAAGTCCCTTGACAGGGGATTGAAGGAGGCCTCCAGTGGACAACAGGAAGGAGCTGATCTTCAGTTTCATTGCTGAAAGGAAAAGAATCTGCCAACTAACAAGAGGTGGAAAGAGAATTCTTCCTCAGTTCAGCCACCCAGTCAGAACAAAACCCAATGACAACCTTATGTGAAACTTTGCGATACTTTCACAGAGCACCCAGCTGAAGTGTGACCAGACACCTGACCCAGTGAACTTGTAAGATAAGAAATATGTGTTGTTTTAAACTGTGCAGTTTGTGCTGAGTTGTTATGCAGTTATAAATAATGAATACAATGGGCATTAGTTTTTGAAATTCTGTTCTTTCTCTCTGAATTTAATAAATTGGGAAGTTATTTACCCAAGTCACTAAACATCAGAAACATTCAAATAACCATATAGTCCTAAAGTGATTGTTTAATAATTATACAATAAAGCATTCCACTTGAAGAACACATTCTGATGTATTGTGTGTGGTGTGCTGTTGCCATCCACTGACATAAAAAAGTTACAGTGATCAAATGGCAAACATAGGTAACATGTGTGGGTCCTAAGCAAACTTCATTCAAAGCTTCACTTATTTTGAGCTCTAAAAAAGACCTCACAAGTTTACTGATAAAGATTTTGAGTACAGATTAAGAGATATTTCAAATATCCAGTTAAAAACAAAAAGGTTGAAGAAAAACCATAGCTAGATCAAGCATTTTGTATTTTTTTGCCTTCCTATTTCTGGGACCAAATACTCAACAATCAAAGTTTAAAGAAAGGGAGATTTAATATAGCTTACCATTTCGGAGGATTCAGTCTATGGTATGTTGACTCCAAGGCAGAAACATTATGGTAGAAGGGCATAGTGGAGTGAAGATATTTAGTTCATGGTGGCAGGAAGCAGAGGAGGGAAACAGAGCCAGAGAGGAAAAGATGAGAGTCCAGAGATAGACCCCCAAAGCCAAGCTGCCACGCTTCACTTGGACACTCCCAGGAGTTTACCCCAGAAAGCCCATGGGCAGATCTCAAGCCCAATCAGGTTCACAATCCTCCCTAAGTGCTATTTAACTGTTACTAGTTTCTCCTCAAAGGAGTTTGTTTCACTTCCTTCTTTGATCTACTTTCAGAAGTACTTGTGAGTAAATGAAAATTTGTATATAAATTATAGAGCTTTTATTCTTAAACTTTTTGTTTGTGGTACTGGGCATTGAACCCAGAACCTCATGTATGCCTGGAAAATCCTATACCCCTCAGCCTAGTTTTTTAATCACTTTAATAGACTTTACAGAGTGGCACATGCGGTACAGCAGAATGAATCTGCACTGACATATCATTATCACCCAAGGCCCATAGTTTACATTACAGTTCACTTTTGGTATTGTACCTTACATGGGTTTGGACAAATGTGTAAAGATGTATCCATTATTGTAGTATAATACAGAAGTTTTACTTCCCAAAGAAATCATCTTTGTTCCACTTACTCATATTTACCCCTGCCTCTGCAAACCCTGGCAACCACTTATCTTTACACTGTCTTCATACTTTTGCAATTTTTAGGATGTCACATAGTTGGAATCACAGTATATAGCCTTTTCAAATTATCTTCTTTCACTAAACAATATGCATTTAAAATTCGTCTTCATTTCTCCTGGCTTGATAGCTAATTTCTGTTTAGCACTGATTAACATTCCACTGTCAGAATATACCACAGTATATTCTACAGTATAGCCATACACATACTAAAGGACATTTAGTTTGCTTCCAAATTTGGAAATTGCACATTGTTGTTATGAATTATAAACATTTAATATGTAGGCTTTTGTGTGGGCATGCACCTTCAACTCATTAGGTAAATATCAGGAATCACAATTGTTGGATTCTATGGAAAAAGTATGCTTAGTTTGGACCAAACTATTTTACTTTCTTCCAAAATGACCATGAGAGAGAGAGAGAGAGAGAGAGAGAGAGAGAGAGAGAGAGAGAGATGGAAGAGGAGGAGGAGGAGGAAGAGGAGTGGGCAGAGGGAGAAGGAGAAGAGGAAGGAGAAGAAGGAGAAGGAGAAGAAGAAGAAGAGGAAAGAGAAGGAGGAGAAGGAGAAGGAAAAGAAGAAGAAGAAGGAGAAAACAAGAGAGGAAAAGAGAGGGGAAAGGAGGAGGGGAGGGGAGGGGAAGGGAAAAGAGAGTTACTGAGTTCCAGATAGAACTAATGTTGCAGGTTTATGATTTCAGAGTTACAGTATATTTTGTTATACTTCACACAGGATGTGATATCTAATCTAGTATTTTTTGTTTTTTCTTGAAGGTTTGTTAGCTATCTTAGCATATTTATTTCTCTAGTTTAATTTTGGATCTTTTTCTCAAGACCTACTCTGTCCCCAAACATCTCTTTGGGAATTTCACTTTAATTTTTATTTAAATTTATGAAGTACTTTGGGAAAGATTGACATCTTTACAATACTAAGTCTTCCCTATAAGGGAAGACTAGTTCTTCAAACATATATTTTATTTTCTCCTTTAAATTTCTGTAAATGTGACACAGGTCAGGCCAACTTGTTGATATATTCCTAGTTATTATACGCTATTTTCCTTTTACAGTTGCCAAGAGGGTCTGTGTACACAGTTATTCATAGACGCACAAACACACATTCACACATATAAGTACATTATTGTGTTGGTATATGAATAAGTTATTAATTTTCACATGTTTATTTGTAATAAGAAGGTATAATAAATTCTCATTTACTTTAATAGAGTTTTAGAATAATACTTGCATATATTAGAAAAATAATTATATGGCAATATATTTAATTTTCTATTTACTCTATTCTTTAACCTAATTCTTATTATTTTAGCTCATTAAATTTGCCCGGGCTCTTAAAAAAGTTGAAAGCAAAAGTGTTAGTAAAGGTCACACTTTTTATATTGTAATTTTAGTGGGAATATTTCTTTTTTACTGTCTCATATAATGTCTGCTCCGGGGTTCATTTCAGATGGGTATTATTTGTTATGTTTGGGAAATGTTCTCATCGTGAAGATATTTTTGGGTTTCACTTTGTTCTTTCTTTTTTAAGCAGGAGTGGAAACTGAACTGCATCACATACCTTGGAACACACATTAATAGGAATGATAATTACAGTTGTCCTCTCACACTGTGAGATGACTCTTGTACTTCTTTTTTGTTTGTCTACTTACATTGGCCTAAGTCAATGTCCTAGCCACAAACCATGTGGCCAATGCCTCTTGATCTTAGGCATCAGGAGCAAACCAGTTTTTTTTTTTTTTTAATCGTGTTTCCGTTTATTTTGCAACAATACTAGAATGTGGTCTCTTAATTGGTATTTCACATAATACATGAGTCAGATCTTATATTTGGAAGGTAATCAGTTAGAGTCAAACAATCTCTGAAAAACTGGCCCTTCTTGTTGGCTTAGCATGGATGTGGACAATGACGAACATTAGGGGTAGTAAAATAAGGATCCACTAAGGGAGGAGGATTTGTTAGAGCTCTGCTGATATTCTATACTTCTGGTTTCATCTTTCTTAGTTGTGTCTTCTTCCATCAACAGTTATTAATCTTACAGGGCAGAGAACCAAACTTTGAGTTGTCCACATTTATTAGGTGGAGGAAGTAATGTGTGTATGTGCAGGGGCGAGGGCTATTTGATGGCTATGTGGTCACTATACATCAAAAAATCCATTGCAAGCTTACTTTTACCACTTCCTTTAAAAAATTTTTTTAAATTTTATTTTAAAGAGGATATAACAGAATACAACCAATCAAAACAAGCCAGTATGAGAGATACAAGATTTCAAAACATTATGAAATCAGCAGTAGTTACCATAATGCCTTTTGATGTCTTCAAAATAGCTGAAGATAACTTTGGACATAGTAAAAATCAAGCAGAACAGAAAAGAATAGAAACAATAAAGATGCTATAAAGGACTTCAAAGCAAGCCAATTGTAAATCCAAAATTGCTACCATAATATATCTTGCTATCCATGAAATAGCTTCTCCTGCCATCAGATTTAACATAATTAAACAAAACAAGAGAGAATAAAACTCAACCCAACAAAACAATGGAAATGAAATAGGACCTCAAAAGAAGACCATAGGGAATCAACAGTGGTTGCAACCTTCAGAAGGAGATCCTCCTAGACGTCACATTGCATCCTGATATTCTTTGAACCTATGATCAGACCACTGGCCCTAGACCTGTAATGGTAGTGAAACAACAAAGCATCACAGGCATGCAATTGCATTTCACCTCCATAGCTATCATCACAACCTGTGTTTCTCTGGATAAGCCAGTCACTTATGGGCAGGGGAATGGGGAGTTTGGTACTTCTTGTTTGCCAGTCTGTGTGCTGCAAGGGGTTGGGGTTTGGCTGTTCCCCGTCAGACCATGATCCACACATGGTGCTGGTTCCCAGACTGGGCTTGTTTGCTGGTGCAGCCATTGTTGTCTCTAACCTCGGTCTGTGAATGGCTCCACTTCCTTATTTTTAATGGTTAAGTGGATCATACTTGCGAGACCATCTCTGTCTTTTGACTCCTTTTCAAGCAATGTATATTCATCTGTCTTTCTTCCCCATGTCTTTCTCCTAGCACATGAAGGTCACAGTTTTGTAGTGTGATAAAGTCAGGGCTTGAGTCCAAATTTTACTAACAAAAATTCTACTCAATAATAATATTTAGTAACAGTATTTTTGCCTATTTTTTTTTACCCATTTCCCTCAGGAGAGGCATTATGCATGTCCATGTGCACACCATTTTTAAGAAGTGGTACATCTTATATCTGTGCTTTTATTGATATTTTTCCCCAGTGGAAACCTACTTTATAGAGAAACACTGTTTACCCACTGGTTCCTTCTTTGGTTTTGTTTATATTTTCCAGGTTGCAGAGTATTGTTTAGTTTTAGTTTCAAACTTTCTAAGTTTCCTTGTGTATGTGTCACCCTGAAATACAACACAGAACATACATTGCTGACTCTCTCCTCTTTTCTCTCTCTTTCCTCTAATTTGAGTCCATACCCTTTTATAAGGAAATTTAACCTATTTACATTTATTTCCATAGCTGATTAGCATGGTCATTTTCACCTTATTTTATGCTTTGGATGTAATTTTTTTCTCACTGTTTCCTGCAAAGTCTGTATATGGCTACAGTAGTATGACAGAAGTATCACAGATACTTCATTGCCTCTTATCAGGTGATCGGTTTTGATTTTTTTTCCTATTACCAAGAACTTGATTTTGTTCATTTGATTAAGTGGATATATTGTAGTCTTTTCCACTGTATAGTCACATTTATCTATTTATATTTAAAAAGTAAAAAGCAATTTATATAGGGACTAAAGGTATAGATTAGTGGTAGAGTATTTGCTTTGCATGTGCAAGACATCAACAAAATGTACTTTATAGGATGACATTGTGAAATTATGCATTCTTTATAGAACATCACACTGATTTTTTGAACTATTTCTATGGACTCACAGTTTTCCATTTTATTTAATGGGTTATAATATATTATTGCTATCATTTATGTTAGTGCTCTGATTTTCTCCTCACTTTGATGTGGGAGCTCTCTTAGAATGGCACATATATCTTTTGATATGTCTGTATAGTTTCTGGTACATTTAAAGGTTTTGGACTTACTGCCTACCTTCCTTGTTGTGGAAAGTGTTCTTTTAGTGGAGCATGATATTTGTAAGCCAAAATGTGGATATAAGGTGTGCTAATCAATGGAATATTGCTGCTCCCAAACCTAATAATTGGACAGAGGTAGGAAACGTGTGCATGGATGTGTGCATATATACATACATACATATTTCACACACACACATATATGCATACTCATGCACACACATTTTTAATCAGTAGGAATTAGTAGTGCCAGGATTTAGATATCCATTCTTTGCATGGAACAGAGAGATTTTGGAACCATTAACTATTGGGAAATATGACTTGGAAAAGAGTCAACCTGATTTTAGAAGCAACTGTTCTGAGATATTTGAGGCCTCACCAGGGGAATATGGAAAGCACTTGGAGAGTCCATGGAATTGAAAAATACAGTGAATGCTATGGAAGGTCAAGTCGAGAAACAGAACATTGAAAGAAAGGATTATCAGAGACAGTTAACTACTTGAAAGGGTAGGCAATAAAGACTGTAGGAAAAAAAATCATACATTGTTAAACAGAAATAATACACATAAACATAGAAGAACACTTTCTTTTCCTACAGAAAGACCCAAGTCTGTGCATTAAAGAACCAAATGGATATAGTACACATAGACCAATGCTTAGAAATCCAAGTAATTTTTCAATTATTGCTACTATTATACCTACTATGACTATTACTAAGAAGCCCCCTGGATAGGTACATTTCTGAATGTACATATCCCCACTTCATCTGAAGACCATTCCTCAGTCTTGAGACTAGGAAATACTGAGAAAATCTATTATCTTCTTTATTGTCTTCTTAGGAAGCTGTATTGCTTTCTTGGCTTTCTGGGGAGGTGTTTCATATCAGCCTGATCTTTGCAAACATGATCCCATCTGTAAAACATCTGCTAGAAATTTTTGAAATTTTCCATCATCTGTAAGGCAACTTTTTCCTAATTTATGACATTCTGGCAAGTTTGCTGATGACGGCAATGACTTTATTTTTCCTTATTGTAGAAGTCCTTTGACAAATTAGTTTTTGGAATTGGGAAGGAAAGGGTCAAAGATTTCCTCTGAAATTATCTATTTCATCTTGGTACAATGTTTGTTTTTTTTTTTTTTAATTTCTCTAATAATATGAAGGAAATGCCACTGCCAAGACATCTAATAACAGATTAATTTGAAGTTTTCTGTTCTTGTAATTTCTTTCTTAAAATGAATTGCCATGGATTATGCCCTACTTGTAGGAATTCCTCCTTGATAACAAGTGAAAAGTAAACACAGATCACTGGTTTCCTGAGTCCAGTTTTGCCAGCACGAGTCCTAAGTTTGTAAATAAGGACTTGGTGTTTTACGTTTATCCACTCAGTATGGAAGGTTTTAAAGATTTAAAAAATTTTCAAGGTACGAATGGCAGTTTCATTTCATACATTTATATAATATATATGTCCTTCTTTAAAAAGCTCTGAAAATTTTTGCTATTTCCTTTTTGTTTTAGTGACACTTTTATGGCTAATGGGAGATTGTTAGAAATTTAACATAGGATTTAACATCCAGACTAAAAGATTAAATACTGCTAGGAAAAGTCCATCAGGAGCTGAACTCTTAAAGAATATGAATTCTTGTGAAAATACAGATAAAAACAGGACCTTCAAAAAAAGAGAGAGAATATTGTCTAGATACTGTTTTTATCAGTTTTTAAAATCTTTTGCATTAATACATGTTTGCAATACTTAATTTTTACATTCCTTGTGTGGAGCTGGCATATACATAACACAGTTTAATTCCTTTTTTCATCACCTTTCCCTCCTGCTCTGCCCTGCTTCTCATTTTATAAGCAAAAAATAAATAAATAAAATAAAATAAGTAAAAAGTTAAAAAATGCTAAATTCCAGTTTCTTTTTCAAAAGGAGTATATAAAAAAGAAATTTCTAGAGTTTTCAGATGTTACTGTAGGATTGACTACTTAAAGTAGTGTGGTTATAGAAAATTCACTACACCAAAGATCTAGAAACCTAGCTATGAGTCTCATTCATAAAATTCTAGTTTTGCTCAATTTACAGAATATATATATCTATCCCTCAGTTTACCCACCTAAACAATAAATAATTGTGTCTCTCTTATTCACAAGATTATTTTCCTAATGAGATATAATAGTGGGCATTAAGATCTTTTATAAATTAAAAACGCAACTACAAAAAATGAATAGTCTTAATTTGCTTCTATAATTGTGATTGGCTGTTACTAAACTTCATTCCATGACCTAGAAAAGATTTCAGTTTTTGGGCCTAAACTCGATTCTGTAATTTCTTGAATGACAGTTTATAGCCAAAGAATTTGCTTTCATCTCATAAATAGAAAACTATAAAGTAAAAATTCATAAGGGAGGATAAGAAATAATGTCAGAGCCAGTATTGGAAGACAAAGTTATACAAATCTAAGAGCTAAACCCAATTTTGGAAATGACAGGCCAGGAGCTTAAATATTTTTAACCAAGTGAAAGTTTATACAAATAAATTCACACAGAGGCCTACTATGTGAAATAAAAACACCACATTTTCTCTCCTGAAGAAATAGGCTCAGAGCTGCCTTCCTTGGTTTTCTCAGCTCCTATGAAAGAGCTCCATTTGGAAGCTTCTTTAGTATGCTTTATTTAGGCAGGTGAGGTGGCATACATTTGTAATCCCAACATTCTAGGAGACTGCGGCAGGAGAATCACAGGTTTCAGCCTAGCCAGGGCAATTTAGTGATTGAGACCCTCTCACAAAACAAAAAATTGAAAAAGGACTAGGGATATAGCTTAGTGCAAAAGCCCTGGGTTCAATCCTGGGGATAATACAAAACAAAGAAAGAAAGGAAAGAAAGAAAGAAAGAAAGAAAGAAAGAAAGAAAGAAAGAGAGAGAGAAAAAGAGAGAGAGAGAAAGGAAGGAAGGAAGGAAGGAAGGAAGGAAGGAAGGAAGGAAGGAAGGAAGGAAAAGAAAAAAAGAAAGCACGCTTTGAGCATGAGATTCTTGTACAGGTTGTGCCTTAATACAGAAGAGTACCAACAATGCACACTAGGGTCCTTGCAGTGTGGAGGCCTTTTGGGGCCCATGTTCCTGCTTTTTTGTGGGCTCAAGAGGAGGAGCTCTGTAAGGCAAATTACCTCCAATCCAAGAATTGCAGCCTTGAGGTCCTGTGCCCTACTGTCTCCTCTCACTGCAGCAGTGCTAGCTGTTCAGTGTGCAGAGCCTGTGGTGTGGATACCAAGTGCAAAACTGGGAGCAACTTGTTCTGAGGTCCCATGGGTGTCCCCCCGATCTGTGGACAGCCATCACATCTCCCTTCCAGTACGAGCACTTTTAATTGCCTTGATGTTTTACAACTGTATTTCTATGCTTTGAATATCCCCTCCAAAACTCTCATTGGAAATGAATTCCCATTGTGATAATATGAAGAGATGATGAGGCCATGTAGACACTGTCCTCATGTTAATGACGTCCACATCTCAGGTGTAGACTCCTGATACAAAGGGTGACATTGGCCCATTTCCCCTCTCTCTCTGTCTCACTCACTTACTCTTCTGCTAGGTAGGACACTGCATAGAGGCCCCAGCCACGTTCTCAAATTTCCCTGCCTCCAGAATAGAGAACCAAATCAACTCCTACTCTTCATAATTTATCCAGGCTGTGATATTTTGTTATAGCAATGGAAAACAGGCTAATAGACTCCTAGTTATTCTAGCTACCTTCCATGGTACTAACAGTTATTTGTCAATATTCTTTTAATATTTGCCTCAGACTTGAACTCAGTCCTAGAGATCTGGTCTCCTAGGTACATGTTCAGTAGAAGTTCCCCACAACCTGGACAAAAAAAACAATGTGTGATTGGAAAATACATTGTGTGTTTAATTTTTTTTCAAGCAGTATAGTGAAAATCAATTTGCCATGAATCACCCTCAAAGTTGTCTTTCCCATCATTCTTGCGACTTTGTGAAGCAGTTCTGGAAATTCTCTTTTTTGAGTATCTTTCAGTGACATGTCCTGGAAGTCTTGATGTCCTGAATTGATTCAGATGTTTCCATTTCAAGGTTGTTTTCACTTTAGGGAAGAGCCAGAAGCTTTCTGGTGACCAAACTGATGAATAAGATGTGTGAGGATATACTGTAGTATTTTGATGAGCATGCCTTTCTGTTGGATGGCACCTGGCAGAATTTGCTGTATTTTTAGTTCACATCTCATAAAGACACTCATGAAAGAGGACTTCCAGAACTGCTTCAGTTAGTGGCAAGAAACATAGGACGTGTATTTACACTGAGAGTGAGGATTTGGAAGGAAATTCACAACAATGTGTCTTTGACTATAATAACTCAGGGTATACAGACGGTGTTGTTCTAAAATTTCTCGTTTGTCCACTTTGCTTTTTTGTACCACTGGGTTTTCTCTATCTTTTTAAATATTTCTTATTAGTTTAATTGGTATTAAACTGCATGTCTGCTTCCCTAAAGACCATCAAGATGACCCAATAACCTCAGTAGAGCTTAACAATCTTCAGTGTGTGGTACTCAGATAGTCGTTTGACTTCTTCACTAGAATTTTCACTGACCAATGAGCCCAGCCTGGGACCAAATACTTGCTCATCAAGATAGAATTATAGAAAAGTCTTGCATCAGTTTAATGAAATTTTACCTTCACAGATATGCAATCCATCAGAAAGAAATAAATCAATATATTTTAAACTTTCCAAGCTAGGGATTTGTGCCTTTCAGAATATAATCATTCAATGCCCTTCTAGAAACCCAGGTGGGGATACTTTGAACTAATCAAACACTGGAATCACTTTAAACAGTTTAGAAAAGCCTGTGATTGTAGTAGCAGCTGAGCAAGGTGTTACTACTTTTGTGTTTCCTGAAGACACACATGTGTAAAAATATTTACTTTCATTTGAAGCATTCTTTCCTGGGTCTCTGTGGAGTTCATGAGTTTTGAGACACAAAGGAAGAACAGAAATGAATTCTACAGCAAATCAAAAGCTGGCAATTCTGGAACCATTTTTGCCCCTATGGTGACAATTGAGGTGGTTAACTAAGAAACTGCAGTGAATGAAATGGCAGTTAAACCATCTCACTTTTGTAATTTTCTCTCATTTCCGGGATCACAGCATGTGGCAATCCTAAAGCCTCTAAATGGAAATTGCTGCCACCCTTTGGATCCTTCTGTAATCCCGCTAAGCCATGACTGACACCTTCCACTCCTCACATCTTTGTCATAATTGTAAATCAATGTGAGTGGCAGAGCTAGATGAGATGTCCCCACATCATGAAACCCAAGAAGGGGACACCCTGCTGAAACCTTGGCCAATGTCGGAGTTTTCTTGTTGATCCCAGACGTCCACCCTCCATCTCTCTCCTTCCTGCCAATACAGGAACTAACCCAATTGAAGCAGAAGGTACTTAGTGATTTTATCTATAACAAGCAACATAATGTGAACATTTAGAATGCACATCTAGTTTTCAGTGTGTCAAATCTAGAACTTCTCACCATAACATTACAATAAATCAGAAGGCATAAAATCAGCGAAAAACAAATGTCGGGGGTAAAAATATTGAAAAAGTTTCTGAAGTTATGTTGAAACATTTTTTGCTTGGTCGGTTATCAACAGACGCCTGCATATCTTGAGTAACTTAACGAAAGCCAAACTGTACTTGTATAAAATATTACTGTTTCCTCTTTTGTGTGTGTGTGTATGTAGCTTAGATGACCCTGTCTTCTGCTTTCTAGCTTTCATTTTCATGAAGTCAATTCTCCCATCCCATCCTCATGCTTCTTTCTTGGGGAGTCAACCCTGGTTGCCATCCTAGGTGGGACAGTGGGAGGACATGTTTTGGTAGAAAGTATTCTTAAGTAGCAGGGCATCAATGACATTTCCAAGGGCAGAGTACTTGAACTTTTGAAGTGGAAAGAAAATGTGAAGAGGAAACTAGTCCTGTGTCCCCATTCATGCCCCAATTTTATTTTGCCCTTGCGTTTTTTGAACAATCTCAGTATACCCCAGGCAAATTCTGCGAGATCCGGAAAAAGAATGAGTATGGATAGAAATTAGCTATGGAGTAAAATAAATTGATAAAGTGCTAACATTGCTTTTATGATTGTTACGTCCCAGGCATTGGTTTAAGTTTTTATATGCATTTACTTTTTCCAGCACCTCTAATGTGCATCAGTCACTTTTCCATTGCTGGGTTATGATACCCAGCATTCACAGTTTCAAGGAGGAAAGGTTCAGTTTGGCTCATGAGTTGGGATTTCCATCTAAAGTCAACTGGCTCCAAGCCAGAAATGGCATGGTGGAGGGATTGTTAGGGAACAGCTGCTCATCTCATGGCAACCAGGAAGCAGAGGCAGGGAGGAGTTGGCAAGGAGTTGGGGAGGGAGATATATTTCGCAAAGGTACGCCCTCTGTGATGTACCTCTTCCAACCAGGCCCCACCTTCTAACAACACATTTAGCTACAAACTCATTGATGGCTCAATCCAATGATGGGTTACGCGCCCCCATGACCCAAGCACCTTCTAAAAGCCTCATGTCTGAACACATAAACCTCTGGGAAAAGTTTCACATTCAAACTGTAATGCAGAGCAAGTGTTCAAAAGAGAAAGAGAGTGAGCAGAGCAGAAACCACAATGTCATGTATTATTCTCTCTTCTGTATTCTACTGGTCTACAGGGTAACTCCAGCATTGAGGAGCAAAGGACTACACAGGAGGTGAGGATTATTGGGGACCATTTTAAAAGCTGGCTGTTAAGCCATTCCTTCATACTTGTAGGACTAGTCATCTATCATGAGTGACAGATAATTAGCTTATATAACCATGTATTTTTCTAGATAATATGTAATACCTTAGGGTATGTATCATATTTGGGGTCAGTTTTATCCCAGTAAGGTGAGAAGATATAATTTAACAAGGTAAGTCTCTATCTTTCCCCATATACCTTCTCTTCTCAAAACTGATAAAGTCAAGGAAGGAGGGAAACTGAGCTGAGTCTTGGGTAAGATTAGAAAGCATGGATGGCTGATGAGATGGAGGAGTAGACAGAACCTAGATTTTCAGGAGAAAGAAAGAATTCCATGCTTGTGGCAGTCCTTATGGCAGAAGACTAGCATAAGCAACACAGAAGGCAGAGAAACATTGGCAAAGTGTAATCCAGGACCAAATCAGGAAAGCTTTTGTAAGTCACTCTATGGGAGGGTGTGTTGCAACCAAACAGAGGCTGCAGGCTCTTAAGTAAGTTAGTGATTGCTACAGTTATGTCCTAAGACTATCCTCCCTCTGACTGTGGTAGAAGAAATCTTGAAGGAAGGTAAGGCTGGAACTCATACTAACGAGAAAGACCTGACTCTGCTAAGAGCACTGGGATATGTCAGGCTGCAGCAGGGCCAGCCATGACAGAGGCAGTGGGATGGAAGGGCAATTGAATGAGGAGAGCTAGCAGAACGTGTTGATTGGGCCCTTCAGGAATGTAGAAGAGAAAAATTTACCAGTTACATGAACATGGAGAAAAAGCTGCAAAATTCAGTTTCCTCAACTAGAAATTACATTTCAGTGTTCTGAAAAAATCAGAGACAAAATGTGTGAAGTACCTAGCACACTGCTTAGCATAGCAGAGACATGATCAATGGTAGCTATAAAGAAATATAAAGAGGGCCGGGGGTTTAGCTCAGTGGCCTAAGTACCTGCCTAGGAGGTACAAGGTTGTGAGTTTGATCCCTGGTATCCCCCAATATAATAAAAAAATATAAAGAAAGAAGCAAAACACTGAATAAAAAAGAATAGAAAGACCCTACATATATACAAGTGTACATCTTAAGCAAAGAGTAGCAAAAATAAAAGAGTGAGCATTAAAATTAAACAGATTTACTCTAAAAAACTAATGTAATGCCTTGACTACATAAAAGGAGTTTCTTACCATAAGAATACCATGCTTGACAAAGTCACAAATCCCAAGATTAAAATCTAATAGGAAATAGTAAGTTGGAATAAAAATAATAAAAATGGCATTGGATCTGCAGCATGTATATGATGTCTGGAAATATATGTGCATATGCATAATACTATCAAAAGCATATTCACTTTGCAAAAAAATCTGTATTTTTAGGCTCTATGGACACACATATATACATATATCTACACTAAATATATGTATATGTGTACACATTTTAAAATCACATTGCAGAAGAATTTTAGGACTCTTTGATTCTAAAAAAAAAAAGAAGAAATGTTTATGTTAAAATATTTCTCCAAGGCTCTGGGACTGTAGTTTAGTGATAGAGTACTTGCCTAGCATAAGCAGTGCCTTGAGTTCAAGCCCCATTACTGCAAAAAGGAAAAAAAGGGTTTCTCCAATAGATCACTAAAATCAACTCTATATGTAAGGAAGGCCTATATAATATTGGCACCAAAGATGACAGCAAGATACTGTTCACCTCTGTTTTAAATGATTTAGATTGTGTTTCATTTTAAATTATTTGACTAACTCTGACTGCTTGAAAATTAATGCTATATTTTGTTTTTATTTTGTTTGCTTGTTTAGTGCTGGCAGTTGAACCTGGGGCCTTGTGCCTTGTTAAACTCATGCTCTACCACCAAGCTACATCCTGGCCCCTCTAATATGCTGCAGACTTCATTCTCCATTGTTTTCATTCCTGTCTGTCTTGGGAAAAAGTAAACACATGAGTGCTGTACACCTGATCTTTGAAAGACTTATCTTCATATTTCAGGACCCACTTTACTGTGTCCACTTTCCTCTGCATGCACTCAGGGAGTGAAGACTAAAGACTTCTTTTGATTAAGAGCACTAGACTCCATCATACATAGATTTTGCAAATATGAAGCTGGTAAAATGCAGAATGCCTGGGAAAACCAGTGCTGGTGGAGGACTGCCATATTATAGTTTCAAAGAAGTGTCCCATTCCCTTGATATTTTATGTTACATGTTAACAATCTCCAGGAGAAAATCCTAGAGGATTCTAGAAGATTCTGTCACCTACTTCTGAGTAAGCAGGGCTTCTGGGACTTGCTATCCTGGTTTTTCTTAATATTTTTGCTTTGTCCTCATTTTTAAAATGAATCAAGAGTATAAAATATAACCAGCTGCTGAGAATTTAAGAACATGGTTTATGATGTTGTAACAAACTGCAAAACACATAGAGACAAATTTTAGGTATGTAGCTTTCTTTTGAAAGTTGAACTTTTCAAGCTGCCTTCTTCTTCTCCTTCTTCTCTTTCTTCTCCTCCTTCTCCTTCTCATCTTTCTCCTCTTCCTCCTCCTTCTTTTTCTTCTTCTTCTTCCCCTTGTCTCCAGTTGCTCTTCTAATACTAATATAACTATTTCCCAGGCCCAATCTGAGCAGTTCTCTTTCTCAGTCTCTGCTCATCTGTTTTTCTTTCTCTGTGGTCTTCATTTCCCTTCCAAACCAACTCTTAGAAGCTTCTGGACATCTTTGACAACAAGGACTTCCTATTTTCCTGCATTAGAAACTCCTCCAATTGCTTCTATACATAGCATGACTTGTTCTGAGGCAGTGGAAGCAAACCTATGGCACGTGCACCAAAGTGGAATTTTTCATTGAAAAGTCTAAAGGGTTCACCATCACAGGAAATTCCAATTTCCTGTGTTGCCTCTGTGTGATTATTGTCATAGTGGTCTTTCTCAATCTCAAAAATATTTGGCTTACACAACAAATTATGTGGTTACTATATTTAGAAGTTACCATTCTTATTAGATTTTAAGTACTTAATAAGATTCTATTTTTTGCAGAATAGAAATATGGGCAATAACTCCAGAAAAATTATCAGTCCATGCCTTGTGGCTAATATCATCTCTTTTCCTAGTGAGAAATGAAATGCTCAGAGAGGGTGACTTTCCTAATGAGGGCATATGGATGGTTCATGGGAACCAGGCCTTCCCTACTTTCTAATTCCTCATCCGCAGTTTCACAGGCTCTATCATCATCCTAGTTGACATGGCCCCAAAGCCAGATTTTCCAATTTTTTGTGGTATCCTATGTTTTTAGTCATGCTACTCTCACTTCTGATTTTCTTCCAGTACAGGAGTCCCCAGTCCCTGGGCTACAGACTTGTACAAGTCCATCGTCTATTAGGAGCAGGGCTTCACAGCAGAAAGTGAGCAGCAGGTGAGCATACAGTAATGAGAGCATATGATGAGAGTGTAAATGCATAAGAGTGGGAACCCTACCGTGAAATGCATATGTAAAGGATCTACACTGGGCACTCCTTATGAATTCTAATGCCTGATGATCTGAGGTGGAGCTGAGGCACTGATGATAGCCCTGGGGAATATAATTATTGTATATCATAAACACATACTAAATAACAACAACAAAAGGAAACCAGAGAAAACCAGTTGAAAATCAGACAAAAATATGGATTCTGTCTTTTACAAACAAAGTTAGAGGGATTTGTTTTTTTTAATTTAAGGAATATTTCCCTTGGCCTCTTGTGACAAATATATGCCACAAGACTGTTTTTGGCTTTCTTCAAATCGTGGAAAGATTAGAGATGAACTTAACATGGAGGTAACTTCCCTGTGGAACAGTCTGTGTGTAAGTGTGTGTGTGTGTGTGTGTGTGTGTGTGTGTGTGCACATCAGGGACCTCCAACATACTGCAGGCCCTCAAATGAGGGCTACAAGTTTTCATGCAGAGTAAATGAGACTGTATAACCTGTGTAGGACTCAAGGAGGTCCAGGCAAGAACTAATTCTATGTGATGGAGAATATTTCAGTTGCTAGAATTCCTTTAAAGGCACATAGACCAGAAAACTTCATGGGGACCAGTTCACAGAGTAGGTAGTATTAGGGCACAGATGTATCAGAATCATAAGTATTTTGTGATGATTTGATGAGATACTATGAACATAGGGAATATGTAGTATTGTCACTTTTGAAGATATCATAATAAATCTCAAGTATTGAGTTCTCATTTTGCAACTTGCCTTTTCATTCTATAATAAATTTGGTGGATGTTACTCCATTACCAAAAATAGATCTATTGCATTCCTTTAAATTGCTATGCAGTAGGCCACAGAATACATAGAATATGATTTGTTTCCTTACTTGAACCCATGGCCTTCTGCATGCTGGGTAAATGCTCTGCCATTGAACCAGTCTAATTAGGCATTATACTGCTGAAAGAGCTTTTGATTTCTTCAACTTTTTGCTGATTATAAATTACACTGCCAATACACATCCTTGCCAACATGAGTAAGTGCATCTTTAAGGAGCTGCTGTATATCACAGGATATTTTGAACTAAATTGTAATATAAATGAGTAACAGTGAAAATGCATTATATGTATATATGTATGAGATGTGATTACAAACATAGTGAGTATTTAAATTTTTCAAGTCATTAAAGACACATTGCCATTAATTCCTGTTTCATGACCCCTCCCACTTGTTTTGAATACGTGTGTACCATCACTCTTGACAATGTGTCTTTTACTGTGTATCAGTTCTGAATTACAATCCAGAACTATTTAAAGAACACTTAGAAATCAATAAGTAAGGGGCATAAAGAAGCAGAAAAAAATGGGCAGAGAGTGTAAATAAGTCATTCAGAGAAGATGGGCCAAGCATATATAGAAAAAAACTAATGGTCTAACAAACAGGAAAATGCAAATAGTAAAAGAATATATTTTATGCATTAATTCACAGAAACTAAAATTTTCAAGGATGCCAAGGGTGAGCAAATGTATGAGGAAACAGGTTTTGTAACTCGCTGCTGGTGGGGCACAATGGAACGGCCCACCACATTTTAAAACTGAACCTCTACTGGCCCAGCAGCCTCCCTGCCGCCCCTGCAGACTCCTGTCTACACAGTCCTGGATCTTTGAATTGTGCCCTTCCCAGAGCAGGCTTTGCACTGTGGAGAAGCCTGGGGGCAAATACCAAATACCTAATGCAGGCAGCGCTGTTCTCCACCCAACCGCGTGAGTTAGGCTCAGCATGGCTGACTCCCTGCTTTCTCCCTCCCAGGGTAGAATTTTTGTCCAGATACCTTCATAATCCTACTACAATCTAACTTCTGTGCCTTCATCTCTAAACCTCCTCTGCCAAGTTTAAAGTCAACAGCTTGAGTTCTAGTCTCATGTACCTTTGAGGAGATTGTCTAGTTTAGCTCAGTGTCCTCCCCAGCCTTTCCTGGCGGTACTGGGTACCTGCCTCATGTTTGGTGGGCTAGGCCATTAGATGATCAGAAGACTCCAACCATGATTCGGAGTGGCATTAACTGATTGAAACTTGCCTGTGTTTATTCTCAGAAACTCCTAATTTTCCTCCTGGTCCCCGATAAAGCAAGATATATCTTAGCCCCTGGGGTGGAGACTCACATAATGAGGGGTGTCATCAGGTACATTCTCACCCAGACCAGGTGCCATAGCCCTTGAAGCTTTCTGTTATGAAGCTACAGCTTTCCTTAGACCGTTGCATCTCATTTAGTGCATGTGTGGAACCAAGAAACGCAAAACAGGACTAGTTAATCGTACGGTAGCCACTTGAAATGTAAGATATACATGAAATGCACAGTAAGTGACTATTCAAGGGACGACAAGAGCAGAAGTTGTGGTGTGCACAACTCAGATTAAAAGTAAAAAGATGAGTTATGTGGACACAGGGGAAGAGAAAGAAAAATTGTAAGAAATGATAGGGAAAGTAAAGCTTCAAAATTCAGGGATTGACATTAAGTGAAAGAAGAGACAATTGTTTGCTGAGCGTGTGGTGTGTGTTGTGTATACCCTAGATAAGTTCTTAAATTTAACCCTTGGAACAATTCTGTGGTCATTATTGTCAAACTGATTATTTTTGTTTGGCTGCTTTTTTTGTTTAAATAAAAACAAACTCAACTCCGACTGACCCAAAGATTCTAGTACACCTATTTTCTAAATGCTTCATTTTGAAATCTTTGTTCTGAATCTGGGGTGTGGGGCTGTAGAGTATATGTGAAGCAGAAAAGCAGAAGGAAGAGTTGAGCTGATTTGGTGGCCACAGCAGGGAGAAAGTACTGTTGTGCCTCAAAGATTAGTAAATGTGAAATTGGGTTCCTTGGAAGGCAGGGATGTTTGCGGCAGTTGATGGAAGAGGAAAGTGGGCAAAGGGTGAAAAGAGAGCGGTAATAGAGAACTATGGAATTTAGAGATAGAGTCTTAAGAAATTTACACAAGAAAGAGAGAAAATGCAAAATACATGGAAATTTTGAAAAGTAGGAAGCAGAACCCCAAAAGGGCAATACAGTGGAGGGCATGGTGGGAGAGAAAGACAAGAAGAACTGGCAGCCTTAGCTCTCTGTGACTTGGGAACATCTCTGAAAATCCACCTGCTGAATTTAACCTTTCTGAGCATAGCCCAAAAGTTATGTTCACTTAGTAAAAAGAGAGTGGCTGGGTGACTTCATGGACATGGTTGCAATTTAAGTAAATTTATTATATCACTTTCCAGAATCAGTAGTACAATGAGTGTACTGGTGTGGAATGGAGTTTTCTTGAAGATTTAATATCCAGGAAGGCAGTGTAGTTCAGTGAGATATTTGACTAGGGTTTTCCTGGACAGCAAATCGTGACTAACTACAAGCAGAACAACACGGACAACATGGAAAGTCCGTGCCTTTCCTCATCTACATCGTTACAGCTCCTTTCCTTTTAATGCTGCAAAGAGGAAATCACTACCAACACTGGCACTGGAAAATTTTCTTCACTTCTAAATTGGTTCTCTTTGCTCTTTCTCTTACAACTCCACACAGTCAATCACTGTTCAATGTTCACATTGCTGGGAATTATTAGGAGGACAAAAGTTCCCAGGACAAAATTTCATGCTTTATGTAAACAGAACCTTGCTTCTATTATTTTCCTTTTAACCATGAACAATTAAACTGCAAAGACAAATGTGAATTTTATTTGTGATGACTTTGCATGTCCTCTGCCATGGACCGCATTCTCTCTGGGACCTGGCACCTACAGATATCCTTGTTGTCTCCTTTACCCTTGCATAATTAATTCATTTTAGCTTGAAAAAATGCAAAGTTGGATTGCATAATGCTCGAGTCTCCATCCTGCATTAATGTCTTGTTCAAAACAAATCTCTAAATGGCATTTGCTTATTCAAGCAACTTTGCCTATTCTTCTTATTGAGGGTTATTGTGGCAAATGTAGACCAGAAAGGGCTTCAGAAGGGGAATAGATCTGTAGCCTAAAGCTGTCCTGCAGAAAACAGTGACCCAAGAGTGCAGGAGATTTAGAAGAATAACAAGGGGACTGTCTAGAGGATATGAGAAGAGAATAAAGGAGAGAAAAATGTAGGAAGATTACAGATAGGCTTTTTAGTACTTGAAGATCCACAGATCTTCTTGAGATGAATTGGACTTCATTGGAATGAAACTGCCACCAACAAAGGAAACGCTGAATGGTTCAGAACTCCTATAAATACATTAAAGAGGGAGATGTTACCTTGTCCTTGTCCTCATTAACTCTTTATCTGACTCATGAAATGAATATGACCAAAGATTCATTATATGTGGAATATAAGAAGTCAAAATCATAGAAACCCCAGAAGACTGTTACCAGGACTTGAGGGTAGGTGTTGGGGATGAGGAGAGATGTTGATCAAAGGGTTCAAATTTGTAGTTATAAGATAAATTATGGAGATCTATTGTTCAGCACAGTGACTATATTTAATAATGATATAGTGTGTTCTAGGAATGTTTTAAAATGGTAGATTTGAAGTATTCTTCTTTGCACCTATGAGAAGTGTGAACATATCTGCTCTTCCATAACATTATGACTAATTACATGTGCCCATAGTTTGAATCTAAAGAGCATCTGCCATGTAATTTTATATACATATTATTTTATGTCATATATATATATATATATATATATATTTGTTTGTTTGCATATTCCTCATAGCAATTATGGGAGAAAATCATGTCATTGCCATCATATAAGAAGACACAAGAATTCAGAACAGAAAAGAGCGTCTCCTGAATCACACAGTGGTTGCACCAAGAATTGAACACAAGTTGGCCTTTTCCTAGATTGTGTGTGTTTATTGACTCTCTCATTTCTGCTTTTCTGCTCTTTTCTCCTTTTAAAAATATCTTTGCTTGCAGAATGGTAAGTGAAGTCAGTAGCTTGTGGTGATCCTAATTGGCCAAGTCACTCCATAACACAGGTGGTTCTCTGCACCTGAAAGTAACTGCACCTCAGTCCCACCAGGCCTGGCAAACCTCACTGGAAATTGGAGCAAGGATATCAACATGTAATCTATCAAATGAAGCATTTCCATCCTTACAAGTTCTCCCATTACATATGGGGAAGAATGCAAATACCATCGCCACTTCTTATGAGGTCCAAGTTCTGCAATTTTTACCTCAACCATAAGCCATAATCTCATTTCATCAAGAATATACCTCTAATTTGATTGTGATCATTCTCTAGTGGGATTTTTGGTTTGGTACTCTTTTTCTTTTCACAGAAGTTAAATATTTATCTTCAGTTGAAGTTCTCCTAAACCTTGTTGCCCTAACAGATGCTTTACTCTAGTGATGGTGAAATTTTCAGAGCTTTCAGTGACACAAACAGCCCTCTGCAGTACACGTGTCATAAGTTCACCACCACTCTCTATTCTCATGTTCATAAACCTCACAACTCTGCCACACTCAATGTTTTCATCCTGGCTTGGGTCTGTGCATTTATACTGTAGTCTTCAAATATAGCTTCAAGGTCTGAACCAGTCCGATGGATCTCTATATGAACAATGAGGAATTTTCCAAAAATTTGCACTGCATGACAAGTTTCCCAGACAAATAACTTCAGTAGAGATGATCAGTGTTGTCTGACAGCCTATGCTACCCAGAGACAGAAATGTAGTAAGGGACTATAAAGGAAATTTACTAAACATAAAGAAACAAACTCATGGAAATCATTTGATTTGTGCCCTTTATTAGATATATGATAGCTAATAAACAGAGAGTGCTCAACACATAATTATGTAATGAATAAATTGATTAAAGAATGGATGATGCATGCATGGTTGACTACTGCCTCCATGTAGCTTATTTTAAAGCATAAACCAGATAGCATTTCTTCCTGTTCATAACTGTCCAACTGCAATCCATTATTCTTGGAAGGAAATAAAAATATTTGCCATGATCTCTGAGCAACCTATGACCCCTGCCTGCCTTTCAGACTCATTCTCCCACCTCTATCTCCTCAGTCACTCCACTGCAACTCTACTGATGTCCTTGCTGTTCTTCAAAGATGTCACACACATTTCCATTCAAGGTCTTTAGGGCATTAGATCTTCTGCCTGGAGCCATCCTCCCTGAAGCTCAATGGACTCACTCCTTTACCATTAACCCATCAGTTGATATTTGTTCAATAAGGAAATCACGTTATTTACACAATACAATATGCCCTTCGCAGATAAGCCACATCAATTTATAAGGAAATAAAAAGCTCTATAGTAAAAGAAACTGAGTTCATCAGGTGTCACAGACAGAAATGTGACCAATCACAACTATCAGCTTTTTGATGAAAGAATTCATCAATTCGATGTAATACTGAGTTTGGCAACTGGAGAATGCATATTTTGGTACAATTATGTGAATATTGTCACTGCTTCTCATCTAGCTGCTTTTTTTCATTTATGGTAAGAACATGTAACATAAGATCTTTCTCAAATTTTTAAGTGGACCGCATAGTATTGCTAGCTATGGGCACAACACTGTAAGCACCTCTCTAGGGTTATTTATCTTCCATTTCTGTAACTTTATACGTTTTGGATAGCATTTCCCCACTTCCTTCTCTTCCTAGCCTTAGGAACTAGCATTCTACTCTGTTTCCATGATTTGTACCTATTTCTCATCCCTCATATAGATGTAACTATCTCTCACATTCCAGCACCACCCATGTTGTCACATACAACAGGAGGTTTTAGTTTTTAAGGCTGTGTAACATTCCATTGAATACCACATTTCCTTACCCATTCATCCATTTCTGGTCGCTTAACTTGTGTCTGCATTTTGGCTATTGTGAATAAAGCTGCGGTATCTCTGTGACGCTGATTTCAGTTCGTTTGGATAAATACCCAGAAGAAGGATTACTGGATTATGTTGTAGTTCCACTGATAAAGAATTAAGAACCTCTAAACTGTTTTTCCCAGGGGTTGCACCATTTTAATTTTCCAATCAGAGTGTACAAGGGTTCTCTGTTCTCCACATCTTTGACAGCACTTGGTAACTTTTGAGGTTTTGATAATAATCATCCTCATTCTTATAAGGTGATACTTTAATGTGGTTTTCATATCTGCTTTCTTTGATGATTAGAAGTGTTGAGCATATTGTCATATTCCTGTTGGCCATTATCCTTGGATCTGTTTGCATCCGTTTCTCATTGGCTATAAGGAATTGCAGTCCCAACCTTTCAAGTTATATCATACCTCTCCTCTAGATGACCTTGACCTCTATATGCTCAGGAACATTGGAACTCACTAAACTGATACTGATGCAGCCCAAATCCTGCCTCCCCAGTGCATTTTGCTGGTCACCGCAGGGTTGTAGGTTTAGGAGGAAGAATGACCTTTGACCTTCAGGAAACCCATGTGAGACAAAGAACATGGCTGGGAAGAAAGCTGCACATACATGGCAAGTGGAGTTTCCTGTTCCATCACACACATGGAGTTTGTAATCTTGTACCTGCGAGACAGCTCACAGGGTAACGGTCTTCAGAAAAGTAGCCAGACCATAAACGTGGTTGTGACATTGTCTTCGAGACTCATTGTTTTGTCCTTTATTCTCTTTAAAGCTGTTTCTCTCGCCACTTCTGTCAGGAAACAAGGCAGGGCACCTAGTCTCTAAGAAACCACACAGCGCCAAGGCTGCCTCTGGCTGCGCCAGGTCCCTTAGCCGGGCTCTGCTCCCTCTTGCCCTGCTGAGCCGCTGGAGGTCTGAGTGTCTGTGCCCTGCCCTCTCCCAAGAGTCCCTGCAGCTGCAGCTGGTTACTCCTTGGCCCAGGACAGGTACCCAGTCTGGGCACAGCCAGTGCCTTCCCTGCGGCCCTGCAGATGTTGTGCTGAGCAGGGGCAGGAGCTGTGAGAGAGCCAGAAGAGCAGGAAATGTCCCCATTCACGGAAGGCAGCTTCTGCTGCCCTGGGATGGCAGTAAGAAGTATTGGAAACAGCAGCGTGGTTTTTCTTTCTCCAGAGCTGGGTGTAGTGGCACACACCTGTGTTTCTAGAGGTGGACCAATGTGGTCGGTTTTCTTCTTTAAACCTTTTCAGAAGACAAACCCTTAAGTTTGCTTAAGCATTCTGGCTCAAAAGTAGGAAAAACAAAACAAAACAAAACAAAAAGGTCATTCTCTGTTCCCTTGGTTACAAACTCTCAACAGAGGCAGAAGACAGGGGATTAAACTCACAGCCTTCATATGGGGTTACATCCCCAGGCTTTTGTTTACTTTACTTTTTAATGTTATGACAGTGTGTCACTAAGTCAGTAAGTTGCCCAGGTTGGGCTTGAGCTTGAGAGCCTCCTGCATCAGCCTTTCAGAGTGTTGGAAATGCAGGTGTGTGCCACTACACCCAGTTCTGGAGAAAGGAAAGCCAAGCTGCTGTTTTCACTACTTCTTACTGCCATCCCAGGGCAGCAGAAGGTAGGGGTGTGGCTGGAGACAGTTCCTGTTTTGTCTGGTGCATGACTGGGTGCAGGTGCTTGAATGTCAGACGTACTCAGTGTGTTTGCTAGTTTTCCATCACTGCAACAAAATACTTGAGATGATCCATTTATAATGGCAACAAGATTTTTTTGGCTCACAGTTTCAGTTTCAGATGTTTCTGTGTATGATCAGTTGGCTCCATTTCTTTGTTCTTGGTACAGAGCAAATTCATTCACCTCATGTACAGGAATTAAAAGAGAGAGTGAAGAGGGGGCCTGCAGTCCCACGGTCCCCTAGGAGGGTGTGATTTCAGTGACATAAACACTTCCCACTAAGCCCCACTATCTAAACACTTCTATGCCTCCTAATAGTGTCATTCCAAGGACCAAACCTTTAGCATATGGCATTTCAGGAGACATTTATACTTATTATCACCTGCTGATCTGAGGTGAGGTGTCTCTCCTATTCCTGCATAAAAGTAGGTGGTCATTCAGAGACTAAAGCACAGACATTGCTTCATTAAACCCTTCTTTTACCAATGGTTAACTCAAAGTAGAATGGGCCAGGGGACATTAAAAAGGAAACGTCCTTGAGTATTCAGATTCTTGACTGCCCTGAAATGGGCAAGTTGATTTGTGCTTTGAGATATTCATACTATTTACTAACCACAGGGAGAGGTAGGAGATTGGGGTCAGAGAGAGGAGGGAAAGAAGGAAGGAAGAAAGGAAGGAAGGAAGGAAGGAAGGAAGGAAGGAAGGAAGGAAGGAAGAAAGGAAGGAAAATTTTGATTAAAGAATATCATGCAGCAACCTGTATTCAGTTCAGCTGAACATAGGTGCTTTTCATATATCTCTTCAATAGGTATTTTTGAATATTAAGTACACAAAAAGGACAAAAAATAATATAACAAATACTACATCCAGGATGAACTACTGTTAATGTTTTGTACTATTTGCTTTTCACAACCAGAAATAATATAGTCTGTAAGAAATTTAATCTAGTTCTCACTGTGAGGCAGTGCCCTCCCACTACTATAATAACTCCACATCTCATCTGGAGAGAAATCACTGCCAAACTTTTAGATATAGATTTTTTAATATTTTAGTATATATGTGTACTTATATATAGTGTGTAGACCTATATCTCTATCATAATTCAGTAACAAGCACACAATTTACAGTGTTTTGTGCAATTATTTAAAATTCCTTCAATAGTATTATGCTGTGTATATCATATGACAACTTCCTCCTTTTATGCAACATCCTGGTTTTGTCTAGCCTGGTTGTTATAAATAGCTCTAATTCATTTTTTTAACTGCAGTATATTATCTTATATTAATATATCATGTTTTATTTTTCTACTAGTATATGGAGGACCACTGTCCCAAATCATGCTTCATTTAACCTCATTTTATGTGTCTCCTTATGCTCATGTTTGAGAATTCCTTATATTTTGTGTTTAGAACTCAAAATGCCACAAATGCT
Source organism: Dasyprocta punctata (assembly GCA_004363535.1). NCBI lineage: Eukaryota > Metazoa > Chordata > Mammalia > Rodentia > Dasyproctidae > Dasyprocta > Dasyprocta punctata. Next base: position 45,478 of record RJWM01013547.1, read on the forward strand.
GTTACTTTTATTATACAACTACGGATTTTTCTCCGGAGCCAATTTAAACCCCAGTGGAAATACAGTAAAGGAAATACATTGCAGATAGGAACTGAAAAATGTAATAATTAGTAGTGAAGGAAAATGGTCAACAGTTACTAGAATTACAAATGCACCACTTGTTAACCCAATGCCACTTTCAAGAATTCATTCCACAGGTCTCCCACATGAGACAGCAAGATCATCACCACTGCACTGTTGATGAGGCCCAGAGACCAAAAGAAATCACACAATTATCCATCAGCAGGACACTGGCCAAATTAATTACATTTACAAAATTGAATACATCTCTAAAAATTGTTCTTTCCATGTTTGCATATGTTTTAATGGCTAACATGAAAAATTCTCCAGAACACATTAAAAAAAGTAAAGTGCCAGACAAGTGTGTGTGTGTGTGTGTGTGTGTGTGTGCAAAAGGGGAAGGTAACAAGTCATCACATCTTGTTTACACACAAAGATTTTTTTTAATAAATAAGAAATTAATAAAAGTTGTTACCTATAGTTGGGAATAGGAAATAAAGTGACCAACTGAGAAGTAGGAAGTGATTTTATCAATTTCATTTTAAATTGCTTTTGGATTTCAAACCATGTAAAATTTCTACTCACAAAAAAATAGTGTAAGAGGCCAGGGATATAGCTCATTGGCATAAGCACCTGCTTGGCAAGTGCAAGGTCCTGAGTTCAATTCCTGGAGAAAACAAAACAAAGCAAACAAAGCAAAACAAAAATCCCAGCATAAGTGTGTATTTTCTACATTACCAGCAAATCTTGAGTTTTGTAGCTGTTAAACATTTTTTATTTTTACACCGATCAGCATTTGCTATTATTCTTTAATAATAATTACAATTGTGATGATAGTCTTGGTGGTGAGTCTCTACTTTTATGAAGTATACACTAGTGTAAGCATTCTGTACTTACTAATTTACTTAAACCTCACAAAACTTTGGGGTAGATTCTATTATTATTTCCAGTTTATAGGTAAGAAAATCAACGTCAAAAGATGCCAATTTACTTGCCCAAAGCTGTTATTTTAGCTTAAATTCCATTTTGAATAATGTTGAAAGACTGACCACTCACTAGAGAGGAAGGGATTTATCTTACATATTTTTCCTTCAAATTTATGGTTACCTCTTATGTTGCTTTGTTTGAATTGCGTATCTTGCAAATATTTATAATTGGAATTTAAAAATCCTAACTTTAGGTACCTGCCTTTGAACTGAGAGAACTACTTACATTTATTATGTTTGCTGATACTCATGCATTGTGTCAACCATATTTTATGTTTTGTGTTGATGGTTTTCTCCTTGTCTCATCTTTGTCTAGAGACCACTGAAGGAATATTCCAAGGTTTTATTGTGTTGTTTACTTTTTTGTATATGTATCTGTCTTAGTCTTTGTAATTTCCTGTTCTGTTTTTGTTTGTACAGAGAGTATCCCATTATTCAAGTCTGTGAGAACATAGTTTTTATTTTATGAATGAAAAATTTTCTGTTAAGTAATTTTTCATGTGATTTTTTTTGTGTGTTCGATGGATCTGTTTGTGTGTGTGTGTGTGTGTGTGTGTGTGTGTGTGTGTGTGTGTGCATGGTCTTGGGCTTCCTCATTTGCCTCTCAATTCCAGTTTTAGAGTTCACTAGGGGAGTTTTTCCAATCTTCTGGGATGACTTTGATTCAGCTCTGTCTTAGTATTTTGAAGCCATTTAACTCTACTCTGCACATAGTCCCTACTCCCACAAGGATGGCCAAAGTTCAGGACTGTTGTTGTGCATCTTGGGTTCCCTTCCGGTGGTAATTCTGCCTATTTCTGAAGCGAGGAGCCCCCTTCCGTCCCCCACTCATGACAGACAGCTGGGCTCCACCTCCCAGCTCCATGCAGTGTCTACCACACAGAGCTGTGTGTTCGACTGTGCACTGTGTAGGGGAAAAGACCCAGCACCAAGGGCAATGCTCTGCTCCTTCTGATATTTCTAGTATCCATGCAGTAGTTGCACATATCGACACAGCTCTGTGTGCCATTTCCACACAGTCACACAGCCTGCACTGATCAAATTCAGCCCCTCTTGTTCCACCCCACACCCTTCCCAACTTTTGTTTATCACTATTCTACATCTCAATTGATTTTATTAGCTTCCGCTTAGGACAGAAAACATGGGGTACTTGTCTTTCTTTGTGTTGCTTATTTTTCATAATATAATGTATTCTGTTTCCATCCACTTTGCTGCACAGGACGGGATTTCATTTCTCTTTGTGGCTGAATAACATTACATTTGCACATACAGTGATATGTATTTACGAACATAAAATATGTATTTATAATGCAGCACAAACGTTCACTAATATTTTTATTTATTTATTTATTTATTTTATTTATTTATTTTTTTTGCGGCACTGGGGATTGAACTCACAGGCTCGCACCTGCCAGACAGGCATTTAAGCTGCTGAGCCAAACTCCCGGCTCTTCACTAATACTTTTTAAATATTTGAAAAATATTGTTACAGTAAGAGATGCATTGCTTTTATCTCCTTCAGGTCACTGCCTCTCTCTTCGAACACTCTTACAATGACATTCTCATCATGTTCGGAAGCCCTCTTCTGTGAGTGTTTTTATGAGACGCTGTAGATCAAAAATACATCGAATGACACTGCTGAATGCCATCCAACAGAAAAGCAGTGTCCTAAATACATTACCATGGTGTGTCCTAGGCCACCTTGCTCCCTGGATCATACATTGTATGACTTCTGACTCTTTCCCAAAGTCAAAATGACCATAACAGGAAAACATTTGAATGAATTCAGGACATCCAGGCAACTGGGATAGTATAACTAAAGACACTCACCAAAAAGGTCTTCCAGAAATGCTTCAGAAAGAAGCAAGAATGATGGGCTAATTGTGCTTCATTACAGGGTATTTTGAGGGATATTAATAGCAATGTGTCTTTTACTTTAATAGATTTTAAATGTGTAAACATTTACCATATTTTTCAACTACATCTCGTATGTTGAGCTTTCTTTTCCACATATTCCCATTGCCTTCTCCTTCTGGACAAAAAGTATTTTAGGGGAAGGATCCCAACCAAAACTGTGATTAGAGCTGCAATTATTTGTCAGAGTAGGACAGAGAGAGAATGAAATGTATTGTCATCAAAATTCTTCCTCTTCTCTTGCACTTTTATTCTGGTTTTGTAGAAACCTCAAAGGCAGCTTTCTTGATGGTGGTAGGAGTCATACACGTAACACACTCTCCATACGGGTAACACACTGTTCTTTGCACTATTGTTTACCTCGCAGGACAGAGATAGTTCTCGGTGGCGATGTTTTTAGCAAAAGGGAAAACAAGATTATCTCAAGAATATGTTTTTCAAGGAAAAAAAAAGTGTGAGAGCACATTTCTGCGTGGGTGTGAAGAGAAAGTGTGGGCTCCACGTGTGGGCTGTGTGTGTCTGTGTTGAAGGAGTCATGCATGCCTCCTGCTTTGCTACCTGCTGGTGGTGGCCTGTTTTCGTCACCTTTTGTACTTTCCATTCTGATGTCTGACTTCACGTCCCAGGCATAGAGTTGTATGTCAGTTTGTAAAAACTGTGCTCTAGATAGAAGAGCCTCCTGAAATTGCGAAATATTTGTTTTCTATCTTTTTAATCATAACTTGATAGTGGACTTTCATGTGAGCATATGGATACATAGTAGATAGCTTTCCTTACTAATTAACTATGGTACACATTGCATCTGGGAATGGGATCGATTCCATTATTTGAAGTCTTCTTTCACAAATAGCTTAAATTTTGTTTGCTTAACTCTAGCTAGTTCCGGTTGAAACCAGTATAGGGTAAGCACTAAGGAAGTACCACTTAGAAGGCAGAATGAGAAGCAAAAGCAACTGGATTGAGAAGTGCTTGAAGTATATTAGTTTGTTTATCCTTGTTTACACATCCTCAGCTGCTTAATACACCTCCACCAGGGCCTTAATCCATTCAGGCTGCTAAAACATAATACTCCAAATTAAGTGACTTACGAGCAATAAAAATATATGCTTCAGGGAGCAGGAGAAGCCCAGTTTCAAGTCATTAAAGGATTTAGGGCCTGGGGAAGTCCTATTTATCTATTTGTTTCCTGGTTTGTAGACGGTAACTTCTTGCTGTGTCTGTCTATGGTAGAAGGGAAAGAGTTCTCTCCGTGAGCTATTTTATAAGAATAAAGTAGGCTATACTTCGTGACCAGATCACCTCCCACAGATTCCGTCTCTTGTACAGGGGAGTGAGGGTAAAGAGCTCGACATAGGAATTTTGGGGAGACATTAACATCCAGGCCCTAGTGAATGACGCTCTTCGAAGAGGATGTTGGCCCTGATACACTGCCTAATGTCAAACAACTAGTAACTCGCAGAGTTAGGGCCCAAACTCAGCTCCATCTGATTAGGCCTGAATATTTTTAACCTCAGTTGGGCTTCAGGCAACATTGTAAGTCCACTCCTCTATGAAATCACCCCTGTAGTAAGTGGTCTTTATTTTTCATAAATTTTATAGAGTATTTTATCTATACATTTTAACAACTGAAAATAACCTATTTGGATTTTCTTCAATATTTCCTCTGAATCCCCTAGGTTCCAGTTTTGTTTGTCGTCTTCTTTTTTTTCTTTTTTTGGCACCAGGGATTGAACTCACAACCTTATGCTTGCCAGGAAGGTGCTTAGGCCACTAAGCTAAATTCCCGGCCTTATTTTTTGAGACAGGGTCTCACTATGCAGTTCAGGCTGGCCTTGAACTCACTTTGTAGCCCAGGCTGGTCTCGAGCTCACAATGATCCTGATCCTCATGCCTCAGCCTCCCAAGTGCTGGGATTAAAGGCGTGCACCACCATGCCGGGCAGAATTTGCTACTTTGTTACCTTTTTGTATTAATGTTGAGCTGCCTGGGTGCAGAGCTAGGAAGTTCACCCACACCTCAAGATTTTGAAAGATAACTGCTGCATCAGTCCACTATTGCTAAATTGCTAAATCCCAGCAAGTTGGTTGTTCTCAAAAGAAAATTTTGGTTGCGGAAATGTATTTCTGGATTAATGCATTTTCAATACAACAGCTGTCTATCTCACTAACCAAAGAAGAAGGGGGAGGGGTTTATAACTGAATCAGACTGAAGCCTGCTCCAGACCTCTTTCCTGCCAGTGCAGAGTTCTATGAGGTCCTGGTTAATGTCTGGGTCAGGGTGTGCTGGGTGCCACTGACATGCGCAGGAAGGGTAGAGATTTTCTGGGTACCTCCCACTTATCAGGCGCTGTGCTCAGCCCTTTTTGGGTCCCACTGTCTCGGTCCTTTCCCTCCTCACACACATAACAAGTTTGCATTTCACATAGCTACAGCTTTAAAGAGACCTAAATTCAAGGACTTATTCAGCACCCAGGCAGTGATTTGGGTCCTTGCCCCATACTTGACCTCTGCACCCTTAGGGCAAGTGAATGCAGCATGGGGGCCCTGCGTGCTTTTCCTGGACTACATATCAGAGAAGCAAGGAGAACAGCCTGCAGGGTGCTGCAGGGACAGGGAGCGAGGTGTTGAGCCCATGCTCAGAAACAGATAAAAGCCCCAGGCTCCTAAATCAGGGGTGGGAATTGGGTCATAAAATGTCACACAGAGACCACAACTGTTACTTGTTTGCAATCCTTTGCTTCCAACTTCAACTCCCAGGTCTTTGACTTCTACCTGCCAGTTGAACAGGAGCCACAGGGTCTTTGCACTTGCTATCTCTTCTGGCTGAAACCCTCTTCGTATCAACCCTCCCCCATACACACACACAGAGTCTCTGAGCCTAGTCTTCTCATGTTTTGATTCTAAGTCAGGATCCTGTTCTCAGTGAAGCCTCCCAGATGACCACCAGCCTTTCCTCACCGTGATCAAGTGTTCATCTGCTGTCCTCGCTCCCGGGAATAAGAATTTTCCTTCTGAGAGTTGCTTTCGTTTCTTTCTGAACTGTCAATAGTGTGAATACTTGATAGACTTTTCCCTCTATTAGGAAACAAGCCCCTTGAAGATAAGATTTTAACTTTTTTTTTTTTTGCTGTTTATTCCGTATTTGCCACCTGACTGTAGTACTGTAAATTATAAGTAACTATTTGTTCAATGAATGAGTAAATCAGTTCATGACAAATTTCAAAGTCTCAAACAGTCCATCTCTAAAATAAGGGTGATAATCCTGAGTCGCACAGTTCTAATGAAAATAACATGAGGTCCCCTGGAAAGCAGGCCTGTGTTGAATCATGAGAGTCCTTACTCCCTTCAGAGCCATCACTGGAGCTCAGAAGTTAATCCCCACTGCCGGGGTCTCTGTCACTGGGTCAGGTGACACAGCAGGTGGCAGCGGCACATAGACCCCGTTCGAGTTTCAGGTTCCAGCTTTTCATCCTCTGAGGGTCTGAACTGAAGCAAGTTGTCTCTGAGTCTTACTTCCCAGTCTTCCAAATACAGTTAGCCAGTCAAGGGATGTAATTCCAGCACTTTGGGAGATGGGGGCAGTTTAAACACCAGTTTAAACGCAGCCTGAGAAACTTAGTGACTGAGGGAGACCCCATTTCAAAATAAAAAGGTGCTAGGCGTCAAGGTGCTGGGCTTATTTTCCAGTACCAATGGTGCAGGGAGGCAGAAAGCCTGGATCGATGCTGCCGACAAACCTCTCAGTAGTGCCTGGTAAATCTGTGTGGTGCACCGACATCGTTACTACTTTCCTTCTTCAGAAACGCCTGGTAGAAGACACCAGATCACCTGTGTGATCTGCATGACTTTCTGCATTTTCCACACCTGTTTCTCTTTATTTACCCCCTTTGCCACCCCTTCCTCTTGCTCACTATTTTTTTTTTTTTCCCCGGCACCAGGGATCAAACTCGCACCTGCCAGACAGGCGCTTAAGCTGCTGAGCCAAACTCTGGCCCTTGCTCACTTTCTTTTACCCACTTCCTGTAGGGAAAAGGCTGAGCTGATGGACCAAGACAACAGAACCACCCAGAGTTCACGAAGCTGGGTGCAATTCTGAGCTTTGCAATTTGTTAGCTAAAATATCATAGGCAGGCAACATGATCAAGGCTGATACATCTCTGGGTTCCACATCACACAGATCTTTTTACTTTATTTTAAGGCTGCTTTTAGGCAGGAGGCGAAATTTTAGAGGGGCATCATTTCTGTTGCCCTCCACAAGTTCTTGAAAGATTTGCTATTTGAATTCACATTTCTAGCCTGGCAAGGAGAGGTAACCACTTTGTAAGGCCTACACCTTTGTCTTTCTCTCCCTAGTCCCATCCCCACTTCTTTTTTT
>RJWM01013548.1:0-52659 GCA_004363535.1 Dasyprocta punctata
TCATAATCCTTGAAAAATACCCAAATGAGATTAGTATGTGAAAGAAAACTTTAAAATGAGAACTAGAGTATTAAAGTTTACTCTACATTCTAAATCTGGTACACGCAAATGTTAATAACTTTTAGAAGTAAACAGGGTAGACGATAAGTTACATGATACCCGCAAGATAGGAAGGGTGGAGGAATGAAGCAGTTCCCCCACTCTACTTTTTAAATTAGAAAAACAGCATAGCCTTCACTCTAGAAGGAAATATAATTTTATGTACCATTGATTGCATGCATGTATGATTTGTACACATTACACACAGCTGTGTGATTCTTTCATGTTCCCATAATGTTGTTGGGTCAATATAAAAGAAAATAAATATATCGATACTGATGTGGTGCTAGTCTGTGTCAGGCTGTGTCTGAGCGCTCATGGGTGTGTTATGGTAGCTGTCATTATGATCTGTCTATTGTAAGTAAGGAAACTGCACTCCCAGAGACAATGCAGGTAAGTCACATAGGAGGACAGGGGTGGCTACATTTTTAAACCTGTGTCTTGCGCTGTGTGACTTTATTCACCAAACCTTCTTCACGCACAGAAACAATATTCAGTACAAGCACAGAATCAGGGCAGCCATTCATCTTAAATGGTTTGGCGGGGTTTGTAATCACTCAGTCCTTCGGTTTACCTGTTAATAAATTTTGGAATGTCACATCTACACTTTCTCAAAATATCCTATGATTCAAAATGAACAGGTAATTTAATATGACTAAAAGACTAAAAAATAATGAACAGCACCTAGAGAAATTTTTTTGTCTCGGCTCTTTCAACTTGAGTAAAAAGTGGAGAATGATGTAAGATTAGTGTTATAAAAGACAGAGAGCCACTATAAAAGAGCGGTGACCTGCTATTTTTCACATTTAAAAGTAAAAAAGGAAATTGTGTTGAATGTTAACAGGAGGGATTTAGGCAAAGGCATCTTGACGGAACTATTGTTAGGCATAAAAACCGCTTTCTAAGGCAGTGTTGAATACCTTTGCATGAAAATATTTAACCGTATGATAGATGTTCATTTTGTTCGACATTTCTTACAGTATAAGTATGTTCTCCTTTGTGGACAGTTAAAAAACTAGCAGTTTTCAGGACCATAATTTTATAATGGTGAATAAGTTTTGTTACTTTAACGTGCAATTGCTTGAAATGACCTTGAACCTTTTCCAAGGCTACTTTCCTGTAACTTCACCTATTGTATCATATTATTTCTTTCTCACTATAAAGTCAATAACTGAGTATTTGACAAAGGCAATTTAGATTCATTTAATAACAAAGTAAATGGAAAATTTGGTGAATAATTACACAAAATAAGTATGCAAGGCAACTGTTTCATTTTTTACTTAACAAGGTATTAGAAAATTGTATACACTAAACAAATCTAACATTCATGTGGTAAACCAACAGGCACACAGACTCATTATTTTGAGATGAGACCAGAGTCTCAGGGGACAAAATTCCAAGCTATGTTTATACCAGGAAGCATTTCTGTTTCAACGTAAATCAATTAAAAATTTGATAACAGTTTAACAAATAAATATATTTAAATATAGCTCTGAAAATTTTATGTTCCTTAACTATTATTAGCAATTCGAGGTTGGTTAACACTCTTAAAAGGAAAGAATATAACTTTTTTCAATATTTGTCAATTAAATGCCATCAATATTATTAAGTAATCAATTATTTTATTCTTCTGAAGAAAACTCATGTATTCAGTTTTTTGAAACTTTTGAAACTAATCAGAGGCAGCTTTTGAAGCTCAGTAGAGGCTTCTTACTGTACACCAGAGCTATGTCTCCAGTTATTTGTAATGTACCAAACTTAGTACAAAACATTCAATGATATTAGAAAGCATGAAAGAAAAATGTTTTACATTTTGCATGCATTTCTAAAATTGAAGGCTTTATAAACAATGTTAAAGGTGTCAGTAAAGAATAAAGCAAAGTCTGTTTAAGCTTCGGCAAAATTGAAATTATGTGACATGGTATAGATTCAAGAGTCGCAGTTTGTTGCTACCCAAGTAATCCAGCATTGTGAGGCTTTTTAAAAGACTCACAATGCACATTCTTCCAAAAGTCAAATAACAACTATTAGCAATGTACAAAGTCTGTCTCCTTGTTGCTCTTTGTCACTGGATTCCATTATTTTATTCATTTCCACTGAAAACGACAGAGACTGAAGAGCAAAGCAGTTACCTAAGCACCCTGCAAACCACCCTAGGATCTCCTTGCTGACAGAGGGTCCCGGGAACAAGAAGGTCTCTGGAATGCAGATTCTCAGCCTGCTGCCAGCTGAGCTACTGGGCCAGAATTTGCCTTTCAGAAGACTCCATGATTCTTGAGCCCACTGAGGTCCAGAGGCATCAGTCTAGGTTTGTAAAACTCACTTCCTGCTTCACACCTTCCATCACTCAAAGAAGGTAACAGAATTACTGTGAGACAACATTTTGGTCTTCATACCGTTTTACTACTAATTCAAAGATATACAAACCATAAATATAGAAAAGAAGACATACAAACTTATTCTGGAATAACAATATTCCAATTAGCTTATGTCTTTAAGCCATGTTTGCCTTTAAAATAAATGTTTTAAAAATTGTGCTTCATTTACACATGTTAATGAATAACTCTCCATAGCAGTATCATAATGTCTTATTATATTTTCTGTGTTTTGAGACAGGATCTTGCTTTGCATTTCAGGTTGGTCTTGAACTTATTATGTAGCTCAGGCTGACCACAAACTTGCAGCATCAGCCTCCTGAGTGCTGGTATTACAGGAATGGAACACCATGCCTAGCAATATGGTTAAGCATTTTAAAAATAAATTTCAAAAACGAAAATATAAAATGGTTTCTCTTTTTTTGGAACTCTATCTCTCTAGAATCATTTCTCTTATTGCTCCACACACAGTGTCTGTTATGCTATCGAAACAAGTTTTAATTTCACACTGTAGTCTATGTATCACAAATCTAATACAGATGTACACCTTGTATGTATGCACTTAGATTGTGTTAATGCTACATGCTATGGTGCATGTATATATGACTTCTCACTGCTTGAAATTTAGGCCCGTTCTACCTGAAATTTTCCATTCTGAGTTTTTCCTTTAATATTTGCCAACAAAAATGTCTACCTATGTAGACAGCCAATGTTTTAGATCAAGCTATTGTCATTTTACTTTTCTGTACATTTAACTGGGTGACTATTCAATGTCACATTTTTGTTTTCTAGATTTTATGATTTCAGCAATTTTAATTGACCAAATCTGTCACAGCGTCTTCCTGTCGCTCACCTTCGGGCTACAGTTTTCCTTTCTAATTGGTCTTCTGCAAGAAGTTTAAGCAGGAAGACTGTCTTAGGTGCTACAGATCTGCAGACAAGCTATGGGAAAGTACTATCCAAGTCCTGCTGGGAAGAAGCCTTCAGAGTCTGAAATGAAGACAGGCACATTTATGTTGGTGGGGATGGCAAGCGGAGGGATCACGCACCCTTCACCTGCCTCAAGCTGATCGTGTTTAGCTGATGGGACTGAGGTTTCCATGACGTTAATCTCTGACCTGTTTTTTTTAACTGCAGGGGTGTAAGTTTTCAACCTACAGGCTCTTACCCAGCAAAAAACCAACGTGGTTTCCTGTGTATGCAAACCCAAAAGGAAAACAATATTCCCATTTTAAAGAAAGACAAGGTGTCTGGGTCTAAGTATTGAGGAGGAGTGACTTTAAAGACTCCTGAAACTCTAGTGAGGGGTAAATATCTGCCATATAGAGTGTAAATAATAAATACATATGCAATGTCACTGATTATAAAACAAGTCACATTTTTCATTTCAGAAATGTTCACTGAATTGAATGGCAGCAAATTAATTATGGGCATGCTAATAGGAGCACATAGCAATAAATATTGCACAAAATATAACCTTTTTCTCCTAAGATTTCTGAAGACCATTTGGGAAACAGAACTAAAAAAAAAAAAATGAAGTGACATGAATGTTACTATTGTAAAGGGGAACAGGTCATTTACTGGAAAGCAACATTTCCTGACAGGAAAGCTAGCATGCATTGCCGCAATAGAAAAATCTAATTAACCATGGATAACCTAGTGGTTAGCCTAATTAACTATTGTCCCAGTGATGAACTGTGGCCTTGAGAAAGAGACTTCCTTTTAGTCTCAGATCATTTATATTGCTTAGTGAAATAAGCTGGACACGAATACTGCATATTCTCACTTAATGTGAAGTCTAAAACAATTGAACTCAAGGGAGCCACGGGCAGAAGGGTGGTTGCAGAGGCTAGAACAACAGTGGAATAAAGAGAAGATGGTCAGAGGGTGCAACATCTCCTTTAGACATGCGGAGTGTGGTTGCTTGGCTTGCTTGCCAACTTGATTTGAGACCTGTTGCACAGCATGATGTATATAGTTACTACAAAGTATGAAGCTCAAAAATGGTGAGTCCATTGGAAATGTTCTCACTGCACACACAACACGCAAACACAAACATTAAAGGTTTGAGATAATGGTTATGTTAATGAGCTTGATTTAAATGTTCCAAGTTGTCTTCATAAAATAATAAAAGTGATGAAATTAGAAAGATATAAAACTTGTACAATTGCCTAACAACATGTTGAATCTGACTGAAACAGTTACATACTGAATGAGTTACCATTATTTGTTGGGTAATGTAGTATTGCAGATTTAATTTGGTAGTGGTGTGCAAATGGGTTGTAGGTCAGAAGTTCACGCTGATGCTGACGGAATGTGTCGGTGACCTGTTGCTGCATAAGGAAACATTCTAAAACTTAGTGACCTAAAATACTAACAACTGTAGTCACTTATTTGGCTTAGAAATCTGTAATTTAAATGTTAGAGTTCAGCAAGTATCCTATCTATGCTTCGAAAGCATCATCTAAAAGGTCTTGCCTGGACCTGTAGAATTGGTTTTCAAGATGGTTCGCTCACACAGCAGGAAAGGTGGTGTTATGGTTTGTGTCTAGGTGGCCCCCGAAGCCTCATGCAGTCATGGAGGCAGCTGAATCTAGTGCTTGTGATTGGTTCATTGTCTAGTGCTGGGATTGGTGGTGTGAGTACTGTACCTGCCCAGGGGCAGAGCCAGCATATAATATGGGGGAGGGAAGGTTTGTTTTCTCTCCCTACTTTTGCCCTGTTCACTCTTGTTGTTTGCAGCCACCATGAGCAGCTACCCCTCTGCCACACCACCCTGCCTTGGAGCCCGCTGAGTATGAACTGAAACCTCCAACAAACTGTAAGCCAAATAAACCTATCCTTCCCTAATTCTGGGCATTGGGTATTTTGACTCAGCAACAAGAGAAAAGTAACCAAGACAGGTGGTGTAGACTGTTGACTGGACGATCAGGTGGGTTTATGGGCCAAGGTCCTGATATTCATTATTTGTCTCCCCCCAAAGCTACTTGAACATTTTGGAGCGTAGATTCAAAGAAATTATCCCAAGAGAATGACATGGACAACCTGTATATTTTTAGTCCACCCTTTGAAAGCATTTCGCTGTACTTAATTTTTTGAGGCTGTCACACAAGTCTGTCTGGATTTAAGAGGAAAAAATAGAAGTCACCTCCCAGTAGAAGAAGAGTAGAGGTCATTATAAGAAGAACATGTGAAATCTTACTCCAGCTACTTTTGAAAAAGTACAATCTGCCACTTAACAGGTTTCCAAATATAAAATGACAGTATCTTAAATTAGAGCAGGAACAATAGGAATAAAGAGGAAAAAGTGGGTGGAAGAACAGTGAAATTCAAAGATTAGAGACTTAGCTTTCAGGAAAGAGACAGAATTCAGGAAGCCTGGAAGAACAGCTGACTGAGAAAGAGATAATGAGCTTCAGGACCAACCTGCTAGCTCACATATCTTCACTCTCTTCCAGGCAAATAGTTTTTTTTTTTCTTTTTTCCTACTCTATCTCCATTTTCGAATTTCCATTGCCCATGGAAAGAATCTTGCTATTGGATATGATCATAGATGTATCACAAAAAGCATATTCTGTTATGACATGTGAGTTTTAAACCACTGTGCTATGTGCCTGATTTGGGTCTTTCTTCCTAATGTAATTGAAAGCACAGCCACTTCTCATTAGTGACAGGGTTTGGCTCCAGAACCACCAATTCCCCATGGACAACAAAATCCATGGATACACAAGGTGCTTTGCAACATGGCATTGGATTCACAAACAACCTACAAACACCTTCCTGCATATGTAAAATTATCTTTTTTTAATAATACATATTTTTTATTTTTAAAAAACAAAGCAGGAAAAAAGTAGAAGTAATACAGAATTTCAAAAAAAAAGAGTACGAAATCAATATTAGTTAATATGTTGCATATTGTTATCTTAGAAGTGGTTGTTCAAGTTATGAAATCTAGACATAAAATAAATCAAACAAGCAAACAATATCCATGCTAACTGTTCTTTTTAATGAACTAACAGAGAATTAGTAGTATAGTTATCTATCTTGCATACTTGTACATATATACAGTTATATGTATTTTGAGCACTTTCTTTCCCTTTCCTTATTACCACATGTATTGTACATTTTGGAACTTATTACTCTTTCAGTTTTTTAAATTATTTATTATTAGATTCTTGTAATAATAAAATGTAAGTAGGATGTTAATAGTGATCGTACTTGACTGTTCAGGGAATAATGACAGGGCAAAGTCTACACATGTTCAATACACTTATTTTTCAAGTAGCTTGCCTTGGTCTTAGATTTGCCTGCACACATGGAGCCCACAGAGTTTGACAGATGACTGTATTTGTGTTCTAGCCCTCTGTCTCCAGATGCCACTGACATGGTGACTCAGAGCTCATGCTGTGTGAACCTCTGATCTAGAAGACAGTAACTTATTTTAAATTTTCCAGTGTTGTTATGTATACACATCTTGAATGCATTCTTGCACTTTGAACTAAGTTGAAAAACAGAAAAGAACTACTACATTCATGACCTTCAAAATTTTTCACAAGTAGAATTTTTCTCATTTCCATTTTTAGATATATTGCAAGTAGAAAATGTGAATTCTTTTTTAATCATTCTTTTCTTACCCACTGAGGCAGAGTTAGGCTTTCCACCTCAATGAAACGTCCCTCCATTAAATTGGAAATATGGTTTCATTCAAGGGTTTAAGCCAGCAAAATGAACACAAAACGAATAAAATTAACTTTCGAAAGTGGTCACTTTTTAAAGACAGAAAGTGTCAGTCTAAGCATAGAGTGAAGTAGAAAGCCAAGTCACACGTTGTCTGAATGTGAGACAGAGAGAGACCCTAACAACTGTCATTAAGGTCTAATGAAAGATTGCATCCATGGAGCAGGACAGCACTGGAATAGGAATCCAAGGAAAGGGAGGTAAAACAAGGGAGCGAGTATTAGACTGCATTCACCTGCACTTGAAAGGACAGTGGGTGCAGAGATGGGACAGAGCCCTCACAGTCAGGTGGGCTCCAAGAGCGTCAGAATTCTGTGGCAGCAGGAACTGCCTTCAAGGCTACTTGCCCAGGCTTCGGCATAATGCTTGGCGATGAGGAAACACGGCAGTCACTAAAGCTGTGCTGGATGGTAACGGTTGGTACCTGCTTCTACACAGCCACACTCAAGTTGTTGCTTACGGAGTCTCTGTTAGGGCTAACTGTGGTCGGCTCCTTCTTTATCCCTGAGAAGTTCTCAGTATTCTATGCCCTCCCTGCTGTCCCTCCAATCATCCATCTCATCTGTCCCATGGAGCCAGATCAATTTCTGAAAAACAAGTTGGGGAATTTCTAGTAGATACTAAAAAAAAAAAAAAAAAAAAAAAAAAAAAAAAAAAAAAAAAAAAAAAAAAAAAAAAAAAAAAAAAAAAAAAAAAAAAAAAAAAAAAAAAAAAAAAAAAAAAAAAAAAAAAAAAAAAAAAAAAAAAAAAGAAAGAAAGAAAAAAAAGAAAGAAGGAAAGAAAGAAGAAAGAAAGAAAGAAAGAAAGAAAGAATGAAAGAAAGAAAGGTCACCCTTTCTTTAGGTTTTTCAATTGGATTTAAATAACAGTACACAAACTGCTAAATGAGCTAATTTGAGTGCCTTTTTGCTGTTGGCTATATCTTTTTATCACATGACACAGTTCCATAAAAGAAATACACATTTTTAATAGATCACAGAAAATTAAAACTATTAAAAAGCAGAGTGAATACAACAGTGTTGTTTATACTGAGAAAGCTTTTACCAGTACAGAAGCTGTTTCATACAATGAAAGATCACACAGCAAGAGGAGTATGAACTGTGGCTATATAGAAAGCAGGTGGCGCCTACAAAGAGTGCTGAGTAATGCAGCAAGACACACAGCAATCCATGGTGTGCAGAACTTGGCAGAACCAAACTTCGTTGCTTTTCCTGTGGAGTTCATAGAACTACAAGGTGAAGCAAGAACACTGCCATCAGCAAATGTGGAATATTTGTTCCCTAGTGGGGAATGACAAGAGAAAGGAGCCTGGATTGAGAAATGACACCGCAGTGGCAGTCTGTGTGGGCAGGTAGCTAGGGCTCAGCTTGGGAGGGGACCATATGATGTCCTGTAGCCTGAGGTGCAGCTTCAGTGACAGCCAAGTGTGTTACTGCTCCCTAGGTGACACCCAGTACATGTGACTGATGCACCTTTTGGGTCTGTACTTTTCAAAAAAGAAATTAAAAATGGACTTTGAATATTTTCACCAAAGAGAAAAGATAAATGTTTAAAGAGCTAGATAAATGGTTAGACTGATTTTAGTATCACACAATACACACAGGTAGTAAACATTGCTTGATACTCTGACAATATGTATGTTTATGTTTTTATGCATCTGTTAAAAATAAATTTAACTTAAATTTACAAAGAGAAAAAAACTTTTAAAGCTGGTAGTACTCTACCGTAAAGAAGGATAAACCTGAGTCACTTGTAGGAAAATGGATCCACCTTGAGACCACAAGATTAAGTGAAATAAATCAGACACACAAGCTTAGGTATCCCACAGTTTCTCGTATACAAGAAACCCAAAGCGTAACTCAATTAAGGAGCAAAATAAAATGTAAATAATAGCAAATAAGGAGATTGATGTTCTACAAATCAGAAGGGGACCAAGAGATGGAGGGAGGAGGGGAGAAGGAGAGGAAAATGGATGCAAAAAGAATTAAGGCATGTTGTGTCCACGCACCAACTCCCCACCAGGAATGCAACCATAATGTACTGTAAACGTGCACTAATAAAAACTAATTAAAAGTAAAATAAAAAAGCCATAGTGACGGGCAATATTTCCTGCAACTTGGAACAGACACTGGATGACAGCTCTTGAAAACTGAGTGGGACTGTATTAGCCAATGACTGTCACAGCTCTCAAATTCTTCCCACATTTGTAGATAGAGTTCTTGTGCATTTGGGACCCTGGATCAGTGTTACCTAATGACTTAACTTTAAGTAAGTTTCTGTGTGTTTTGAAAACACATTTGTCATTGTAGTTGTGCTACAAAAAATTAAACCCTGGAATTACTCTAGATAGACATACAGAGCTCAACATGTCACAAATAAGGTGACTTGTAAGTCAAGAAATTTAATCCATCTTCAAGTTTTGTTATTTAGCCTTTGTAAAATGGTATCAGACGATTTTGCAATGTACTATCTTTCAGTTTACCCATCAGGGTTGCTTCCACCTGTGCCTCTTCTCAAGTTACACTGTCATAATATTACACTTCTCAACTCATTAACTCAAGGGCATAGAAAGCAAGCCGTCACCTTTCACTGATTTTTCTCAAGGGGGAATTATATCATTCCCTTTAGCTTGCAAATCTCCTTGCCCTACACTTCTTTAAACTCAGTGTCTTTTTTTTTTTGTCTACTATATAATTATAAGTAGCAAATCAAGACAGACAAACATAATTACATTTCATTCTAGGGCAAATAACTTACTATTCATTGAATTAAATGGCCATACTTGATGTACTAACTCTAAATTGGTAACTGACTGGAGAATTTTAAAATGAGCTTTCCACCCATCCAAATCCCTTCTATCAACCTAGAAAGAATCTTGCATATAAAACCAGAAAACAGCTACACTTAGAATTTCTCACTGTTGAGTAACTCGATCCCAGTCCCTTCAAATCAGCCAGTAGCGCCTATGGTCACCTTTGCATTATGTTCGTTGGTGGTTCACTAGGGTGTAGTTTAGCATCACTAAGTAAAATATTGGAGATCATCTGTGGAGTCAGATTTGTAGAGATGATTACTATTTGCTATTAATTATCTTGAAATCACCAAGAAAGATCATTACAAATTTTCCCATTCCAAATGCCAATGTATCTCCCTGAAGCCTAAGAACCAGATGTTAATATAGTGAAAAAATATAAAATAATTGTTTGATGAATTAACCCAGAGCTGTAAGACTCTAGAGATGTTATTAAAACTTAATTTTGTGCTTTTTCATTTACATTCTTATCCTTCTGTCTGGAAAAATCCTTTCAGCTTTTGCTTTAAGTTCTATTTCTTTGGGACAATCTGTAAACCATTCCAGTCTGTTTTATTGTCCTTCTTGGATTTCCTTGGTAGTCATATCTCATAACTATTGATTTGCTTATGTATTTTATATTGATTCATTTCCTAATTGTTTTGTATGTGTAAATGCTACATACTTTAAACATGAATGATGAGAAATCAAGGAATCTACCTTACAATTTTCATCTATAATTGCATCTGTTCACATTGCAGAATTAAAACAATAACTAGCAAAAGCAATTACCAAAAATACATAGGAAAGTGTGTAAGTGAATGAGTATCTTTCAGGGTGTCAGCAATTTTGTTCCTATCAATCAAGGGATAAAAGACAGAATGTTGGAAAGAGGTAAAATAGCGTGTCCCTAACACCTGTGTATGGAAAGCCCGTGTCATTCAAAAGCAGGACCCATAGCAAGTGGTGGTTGTAAAGAGAGTTGTAACCTAAAAGGCATTTCAAATTCAAAGGGATTGGGCAAATACTGAGTAGAAAAACATGTCCTGCCTAATTCAAGACATAGCCAAAATTTTCTGGCAAGTGTCAGAGCCATTGCTTCTAACATAACTCTCAGTGGCTGCAAAGAAGTCCCTAGAGAACTCTGCTACTGATTGCTTTAATCTACTCATGTCTGCTATTTAATAATTTTCTGTTCACCTATTCTTTGAACCATTCCTCTTCACCCTTCCCTCCATAAAAGGTTTCTCCTAACGTCTTGAAAACTCTTGTCTTACTTCGATGCTTAATGCAGTGTCTTTATAGGATATCTTGACAAGGGCACTGGTCGAAAACACAGTCCGCATAGTAGTTAGGACAACACTGACAATTGATTTTCTGCAACAGGTGAGTTTTCACTGTTCAGCTGCAGAAACGTCTTTAGGGATTGCCTGTCCTAGAGTTTGATGCCATGATGTCTTCATAAATGGTGCTCCCTATGTGCCCATTAAACCCACAGTTTCACACACACAGTGCTCAAAAGTAGCTCCGAGGGTTAGGGTCAGACAACAGCACTCATGGGGGACTGAGAACTCAGGACCACAAAGAACTGCTTTAACATCAATGAGAAGGTCAGACAGCCTGCTAGTTCACCATTACAGCAGCAGAATAAACCAAACGAGAGTGTGTAAAGCAGGATTTTTGCCCACTTTCTTACCAGGCTAATGCAACAATTTGGTCATCCCAAGACTGTCCCACGGACAGCTAAACCCCATCTACCCTCCGTCTCTCTTTCCTTCCTCTCCACATTGGCCCAGCCTCCTCTTGATCTCTGTGCTCCTTGGCCAACCATCTCTCCTGATGGACATCGGGTACTGCAAAGGACCAGCAACAAGACTATGGCATTCCTCGTTCCTAAAATGATTTTCAGCACATTTCAAAGTGTGCTCATGCATCATAAGACTGCAGAACACCGTGCTATTATTCTACTACATTCCACGTCATTCCTAATTCCCAAACTGGAGTCGCACATTTTTACATCTGTCCACTCTTCATTCTTAGCCTTGCACTGCACCCTCTCTGACTTCAGAGGCAGAGACCTTGAGCATTTCATCTATGTGTTCTCCTTGTCAGGCTCTCCACCAGCATATGAAGAGTGCTACAATTTTGAATTAAAACAAACCACTGACATTACTCACTGCTTTACGACTACATCTATGCTGTTAATGCTATAATGTCTAAAATTCAGCTATATTTCAGATAGAGGTATTTTGCCTTTCTCTTAAAAAAAATGACTAATATTTTTGCAGGTTTAAGTCCACGAACTTGGCATCTTACCATGCTACTACCACCCATGCATCATATAGTACATTCTTCTTTGCTCAAGGCAATTACTTATGTTAAATAAGAATCACCAGGGTCATGAATAATAACTCCAGTACTGCATATCAAAGAATTGCCAGTTTATAATTATCCTTTTGGTCTTGACATCCTATCAAATTGTTTACCCCAAACAGAAAGTTCTGCTCATCACATGATGCTTTTATTTTAAGTCAACAGCAACCTTTCCAGAGAAGCCCTGCTAAAAATATATTTAGTAAGTTTAAGTAAAATGGAAACCCGATTCGCTTTTATCCCCTGGCTCACTTGTACTGTTGACATTACTAAAATGAAATTTTAAATAATTAGAGTTTTCCATAGCCTTTGTTTGTCCTCAGCATTTTGGTGACCTGTGGCAGAGAGAAACAGGCAGCACACAAATGCAAAGATGCAAACCAGTTTGTCACAATGCATTCCAGCCCCACACGGTATGAGCACACCAAGTTTCCCCTATGAGGAACAGACTGCTGAATGCAAATTGTCTTAGTCCTCTAAGTTAAAAGATTTGACTCACATGTGTCAGCCCCTTGCCACAGATATCGAATCAGAAAATATCCAAATTGTATACATTTGATCGTAATATTGAAAGTGCATTGTGAAGTGGACTCTTTGGTTTAGGAGAGAACAGCTAATTTACATACCAAAACATCTCCTAAAATTGTAAATTCTGTGTGTCTTTCAAAGCTTGACTTCAGGCACAGAGATGTGAAGATGTTTGATGTATAGAGAGCATAACTTGGAGAAGGAGGAGCAGGACTTGATTCAAAACACATTTGCCATGGATACTCATCTGGCTTCCTTTAAAGATGGAAACTACTAGCTCTTTGGACCAGGAAGTGCCCCTACCTCTGCACAGACCTCCCTTGGGCCATTGCATGTTTACATGGCACTGCAGAATCATGCCCATCAGAAAGCTAGCATGCCACACAGTTACCCAGAGCAGAAAACAAGTAGGGAGAGTAAAACCTTAACTTGAATGAATGTTCCTAGAACTTAAAATCAAACAGAGCCTTATCACCATAACTTGGGAATTATTCTGTGATGTTAATACACAGTTGCTAGATGAAGATCTTCTCCAATTTCTTCTTTCAAGATACGTTCTATTAAACCGTGTGCATGTTTTTATATTAAGCACTACCTAAAAGCCTTCTTTCTATTTGAAGGAAGAAAAGAAAACAATAATGTTTTAATACTGGCTTTAAGCTCCAACTAAGTAGAAGCATAAAACCAATGACTTAACTGCATAATCGTAACCAGTTACACATTATCTTCTCAAACTGATACATTCAACTCTAAGGTCAGTGTGGGTGGTTTTAAAATTGCTTAGTCGCCTGCTTTATATGTCTCTAATATTAAATATTGTTAACTGATTTAAAAATTTATGCAAACAGCATTGGAGGCTTTACATCTGTAAGGATTCCTAAGCCTTAAGGAAAAAAACCTCAATAGTTCCTGCTTATTTTTATGTTGTAAAAATAGCATAATTTCGAAATTACAGTCAAAACGAAGACCAAAGATAAGCAGGTAAAAATTAAGCAGCATTTAAACTGATAAACAGCACATTTTCCATGGGTAGTGTGTGTTGATACTGTGGAGAATAAAAAACGGCTCTTATAAATAAAAGCAAAAGCTACAAGGAAAGCCTGCCTCGTGGAAGGAACTCAGCTAGGGCTGACACACAAAAATGTATTTTCTGGTCATTTCCTTACAGATTTTACATCATGGATGCTTTGGAGACAGCTCTTTTGCAAATGGAAAGAGGATCCAGAGACAGAGGAAAGAGGGTGGGAGGGGAGGAGAAGCGGAATAAAAAAATAATTTGTTAAGTGCATTTGCCTAACCCTATGTTGCATGCCAGCATTATGTACTGCAAACGTGTACTAATAAACTAAAATCTTAAAAACAAAGACAAAACAAAATTAAAAAAAAAAACTCAACTTGCCCACTAGCAAGATCCTGTAAAAATTTGAAAAAAATTCCTTCTTGTCATATTATTCTCAATTCACGAAGTTCTACCCACTAGTTTGCACCTTCTCCTGTAAACCACTTCGTTCTTTCCAGACTCTGTGCAGCAAAGAACTGGAACTAGGGCTGGAACCATGGTCTATAACTCATAATCCACTCACCTCATACTGCACTTCATTGTCGTCAAGTCTTTTATTTTTGACTGATATGTAATGTGTCTATGAGAAAAAGCAACATTGCAAAAATTGAAGGTAGTCTCCCACCACTTGTACTTGTAGGGAAATTATCTTCAGTATTTTTTAAATGCTGCCCTGTCTTAGCTCTACATGAATCCTTACCTGTGATTTTCAATGAAACATGCATCATTGTTTTTCTTAATCTGCTTTAACATTGTCTAAATTCAACTTAAGTGGAGTACAGAAGACTGAGAAGTTTTAGACTCAAATCCATCAGGTTTATGTGGTACCTGTTTTATAGTTTCTATGATATTTCAAAAAGATATTTACCCAAGATGTTGGTTCTTAATAACTTGCTGTTTTTGTTACTTTTCTCTCGTTGTTGAGACAAAATACTTGAGGCCCAAAGTGAAGGAAGGAAAGGTTTACTTCTTACAGGTCTTGGGGGTTTCAGTACCTACTCAGCTGGCTGCAAGGCAGGGTGGCATGGCTGCGGGCCAGCCATTCATGGCTGCTGCAAACAGCAAGGTGTGAAATGGCAAGAGAAAGAGATACGCCTTCTTCCCACCCTTATATAGTATGCCGGTTCTTCCCCTGGGCAGGTGCAGCACTCACAGAGTCAGGCAACAAACCAATTGCAAATGCCAGACTCAGCCACATCCATGATGGCATAAGGCTTGAGGTGGGGCCATAGGAACAGAAACCATAACACTTGCCAATAAACAAGATTTGGTGCAGCACTTTTCAGGAAGCTTTTATTTTTGTTTGCTTTTTTTATTTTTTGCATTGTATTGACATTTTACATTTTTAATTTTTTCTTGGGATTTTAGATGCACTTCCTTAAAAGTAACTGTTGGTAATTAATGTCCCCATAAATTTGAAAAATGTGATAAAACAAACCTCTGGACTCCCAGTTTATAATGGATATATTTTAAATATGGTTATTTCTTAGTGTGTTGTTGCAAATATCAACTATATTTTGGAACTCCTCTAATACATACATATTCAGTTTCCATCATTAATAGCAGATTGTTCAAATTAAAGAATAATTTGCACTTATGAATAAAATTGATGGCCAATGGATTGACCAACCAAGATATTTCATGAAAAGTAAATGCTAATTAAATCATCAATTTCATTTTTAAAAAAAGCCTATGTTACGGAAACACTTGAATATTCACAAAACTAGACAGAATATTAGAATGGAATTTTATGTTCCCATCCTCAGGAACAAGCTAGTCCCACTCATGTCTCGTCTGCTTTCCCCTCTGGCATGTTATTTAGTATACAAGCATTTTATCTCATCCATATATGTCTTGATAGTTATCTTCAAATAATAAGTAGTTTTAAAACACAGCCACCATATGGTCATCTCACTAAAAATAGAGTGACAATTTATTAATGTCATGAAACATGTAGAGTGTATCAAATTTCCAATGATTTCATCAGAATTGTTTTAGGGTTGTTTAACTCACGACACAGTAACGTCACACCTTTTGACAAGTTCCCCTTTTTTATGATTTTTTCACCTATTGTTTACCTTGGCCTCTCTTTTTGTTCATATTTGCTGCAAGAACTAAATTGTTCATCCTACAGCAGCTAGGGAGCCTTGAGTTTTCATACATTTTTCTTACTCAGTTTTTGCAAATTGGAGGCTGATTTATTTTCCTTTTTTTCACCTTTATTTTCCCTTATTTCTCTTCCTTTCCTTTCTCCTTTCCTTTCCTTTTCCTTTCTTTCTTTCTTTCTTTCTTTCTTTCTTTCTTTCTTTCTTTCTTTCTTTCTTTCTTTCTTTGTTTCTTTCTTTCTTCTTTCTTTTTAGTCATGAATCAGTACTTGCTATGATTTTATTGGTTGGCTTTGATTTCACAACAGTACATCTTTTTGTTGCTTTTACGCTTTTATCCATGGATGTTTGTTTTGCCCTCGAATACTAGCTGATGAAAAAGTCTAATTGTTTTAAGTAACTTATGCACAAAGCTTTGTTGTTTAACTATACCTTTCACTAACATGGTCCTTCTCTGTTGAATGTCTCAGTTTTTCACTCTCAACTTTAAAATGGAACTAAAAATTATTTCATGTGGAGTATTGTTTTGTTCTTGTTGTTATTGTTTGATCAGGAGAATGGCAGTCACAACTCAGAAGTGATTAGGCCTAGAAGGTAGTGCTACATCCTCCCCAAACCCAACCCAAATCCAAACCCAGTTGTGTAGGATGCAACTGCTCCTTCTCTCAATTTCATTGTGTTTCTCTCTAGATGGTACAATTTGTATTCCCACTTGTTAAGCAGACTGGCTGTGAATTTTTGGCCTTTTTTCTTGAAAGCAACAGTGCGTGTTCATGGGCTACAGTCTTCAAGATAGCTAGGATAGCACAAAGGGTAAAATAACTGTTTTTGCTCCAAACTTTGAATACCAAATCTTCTATGACATGAATTTCCCTAACTGCAAGGGGAAGTAGATGTTACAGCAACTTTCCAAACCTTGAAGTTATGTAATAATTAAAATCCAAGACTTTGACATAGGTTCACAAACTTGAATCTATTATACAAAAAGATTTTCCTACATTTTGAAAGCTCTTGTATCCAGGGAACATGATCATATCAATATTATTCTAAACACAATATGACTGTACATTAGTTAATAGGCACTTTGAAAACTACATATTTTATCAATTTAAAAAAATCTCGATCATCTTCTCATACCTGTATTAAGAATTAATAAACTTTGTTTCTTTATCCATATTACTCAAAAGGTATTTTTACATAGTAATGTATGCTTAACAAGCAGATGGCACAAGGTGGCACCTCTGTCAGTGAGGTGCAATGCATGAAGCTCAGAAGTGGGGGTGAACTTGGGCACCTGCCTGGACATAACTGGACTTCTGGAAGGAGGTGGAGAGATATTTATAGCCCTAAACTCAACAGAGTGCAGCGTGAGTCTAATCCAGTATGGGGCCTCTTCTAACATACCCAAGGTAGCAAGGGCCCGGTGCATGCACTCAGCACCTGCTGAAATGGTACCGAGCTCCCTGTAGACCTCACACAGTGTAAGAACATAATCCACCTGATGCTGTGGTCAGACCTGGATGTGACTCCTTGCTATACCACACGCATCTGCGAGAATTCAGACATATGTCTCAACCTTGCCAAACCTCACCTTCCTATCCTATCAATAGTAAGAATAAGAGTATCTCATTTTGTTGTGGTGAGAATTAAAAGAGCATGTCATAAGCTTGATACAGTGCTTGGTATATTATATCTTTGGAATACATGTCCACTATAATCAATGTATTAATGTATCATGCCCCAAATCAAAGTTGCTCATTCCAAAAAGTCTTTTGGAGTTCAACTTTTTCTTGGTTCTAATTAATTTATTACTCTCTAACCAAAATGCAGGATATATATGCAGCATTATTTCCTTTCTTGTGTCAGTTGCAGTCATCTAGATTGTTATGTACAGGGAAAATCTAAATGAAGAACTTGGTATGCTTTATAGACACACTGTATGCTATAGCTGAGCAAGCACTGAACATAAACCACAAAAGACACACATCATATCCCAAGACCTCTAATTATCAAAGACTTTGGAGCAGCCACAGAATTCACATGAGCCTGGGCTACCCATAAACACAGAGCGCTCCAGCTCCAGAAGGTGCAGCTCTTACTCTTTCTTTACTCTTACAAACTGCTGAGGTTTTCAGGATAAATGAATGGGAGGGGAAATCAGTAAATGGCACAGGGTTGCTGATAGAGTGATATGGTATTTACACTTCAGTCATGTGTCTAAAACTGACAGCAAAAGAAGTACAGCAGATGAAAAAGAACACTATTCCAGACTGAGGGATTAGCCTATACCAAGACACTGTACAAAATTATAATTTTAATAAAAGACTGGAAAACAGCTACTCTGGCTAGGGCACAGGAGTGGGAATCTCAAAGACAAAATAAAAATTGTGTAGTACAGCAGCATGCAAAACCTTTGGATAAACACAGGATGAGTATAGTGCTAACCCTAAAAGAAAAGTTCATCGAGTGGGCAATCTAATTTTCATTTGAGAAAAACAATCAATAAATCATTCCAGAAAAGCATTAAGTGCACTGCCAAGGTTCATGTGACACAGATCCTATCCACTGTGTAGGCCAGTTATTCCCACCTGGGACATGACAATTACTCAGAAAGCACATGATGACTTCACTTTTTTAATTTATCAGTAATTCATTTTTTGTGTGGATTACTCCCAAAAGTCTTTCGTGGTCCCTGCAAAAAACTCCCAAAAGGAAAAAGCCAAAAATGAAAGTTCAATTTTATATTCAGAAATTTTTCCCTAAAAACTGTTATGAATCAGTGCAATGGACCACAGAGCCTAACCCAGGGGCAAAACCAAAACTGGTCTGGACAGGAGACCCCAGGCATCAGCTGGCCGCCCACATCCTGAACCGTGGCAGGACGCACTCCTAGATACCTTAATAATATACGCAGGGCTAAGCAAGAAGTTTTTATAGACGGTTTTCTTTAAAACAAACAAAAGTTCACATGAATCAGAATATATAAGGGGTAGGGAAAAATACTATTTATATTCAGTTAGCACATTCTGAGCTAAAATGGTCAAATGCTGAGCCTGATATCCTCCTACAGAAGAGAAGAAAACATAAACTAGCACCGCGACTTCAAATCTCGGGTCACCGAGGTCTTGAGCAGTCAGAGACCATCTGAGTTACAGTTCCTTTTCTGCAAAGCTGAGATAATGCTACCTAACTGAATTGTGTGATGTTTAAGGAAAGAAACATACATAAAGTTCTGCACCAAACACCTAATACATGAAAATCTCTAAGTAATCATTGCTGTAAATTTGGGGTGTCAGACTAATTTCTCTGCAGAAAAGACAAGTAAGGCAATTTTTCTTATTAATATTAACTGAACATCTCTAATAGAAATAATGGTGCCTGTATTAATTCCAACCTAAAAAACTGAAAACCTCAAATTCTATTTTTCAGTTGTCTAATTATAAACAAACCAGCATAGCATTTGACTTGGAAGTTGTCAAAAGTACCACCTGTCTTGTTTTCTTACAGCTGTCAGAAGCAGATTTTAGATCCACCTCCAAAACTTTTACTCCAACTAAAACCAGTCTGTGTCTGTATTCAAAATGCATTAGTTTTAAATGATTCATTTATTGTTAGACAAAAAAGAAAAAGTGCATGTGCTTATATAGGATTTGCTATCATAGTCAATAATAAAAATTATGTTTTAGGTATAGCTTGTAGGTTTTCAGGATAAACAATGGAAAAAATATTCTAATATAAAGACATAATTCAGCACTTGGCAAGCAATAGAGAGGAGTTTATAAAAAGAATCAGATTTGAACATTTAATTGCATTATTGTTAAAGTTGATAGATTGATAGTGTATGGAATTTCCATCTCTACCTTGGGGTATTCAGTAAAAGTAAAACAGAAATTTCACCAGAAAATTGATGTCTTAAGCTACACAAATTTTATGCATGCAAGTGTGTTCACACACTCTGCTTTAAAAGAAAAAATGAATTTAAAATCTCTGTTTGTAAATATCATAAAGGAAATACTTCTTAATCATCCCTTGAAGTTGAAATATTAAATGGTATATTTTAAGTTTACCATGATCTTCATCCTTGAAACCTTGTCATTTTTGCTAGATAAGGGTTCAGCCTTCGTGTTACAGGACTGCGGCTATTAATAGAAGTGTGGGTGACAGCTGTTCACCAGTGGGGCCTTTGGTGCATCAGACAACAGCTTTCAAATGCAAAATTTCAAAGAAATTTCTTCTTACCATCCCCACCCTCAACACTCAGAACTGGCAGTCTCTCAGCTCCCAAATCTACTTCCCAGACTGACTAATACAATGACCTCAAGACCACACTTTAAATGGGTGCATTGTCAGTTGGTGGGCTGTCGATTAACCCCACCTCCCAGCCGTGGGATTGGACTGGAAAATGGTAGCAATACCTTCGGCCGTGATCTCAGTCATGGTGGTCGTAGCAAATAAGAGTCAGGTGAAAAGGTCCCGTTGAGTGGCACTTTGCAGAATATTTTTAGGTTGGAGAACTCTGGTGGAGGGTTCTGTGTTAACACTAAGGTTGCTTCGTTTCCGGGCTGTTTCTGCTGCTTCTTTGCTGTCCTGTTGAACTTTGCCTCTTCCCCGCAGAGTTCTCCCCTGGAAACAAACCTAAGCGTTTTCCCAAGCAGCACTTGTGGCTCGGTGAGAAGTATCAGCTTCGAACAAAAATAGCCTCATCTCCCTGGGACTCTTCAGCACTTTTTTTTTTTTTTTTTTTTTGGCACTCTACAGGAACACACGCACCCGTGCGCGTGCGCGCGCGCGCGCGCGCGCACACACACACACACACACACACACACACACACACACAAGCTCTCCAGCCCTAAAGAGTAATGAGAGGGGAAAAAAGCCAAAGAAACTACAAGTAGTGTCTCAGACTTAGCAGCTTCTCTAAGATAATTACAGATCTTGAGGTCTGTGTCAGAAAACATGAGATAAACAGTTGAAAGTAACCTTACCCGTGATAGCTCAGATTTATTCTTAGTGTCCTTAATTCTCAGAACACTCCTCTTGCCCTTATTTGGTCTGGGGAGGGTCCCGAAATGTCTACCAGAGGTGAAGGGGTGGGAATTCTTAAGTAATTTTCTCCAAGTTGGTTTCCTATTGGTCCAAATCCACTTAGCAAGTACAGCTATTTCTATAAGGCTACATTGTAAATTGCCACTGCGAAAGCCTAAGCTTTCTTCTAAATAAGACGTGTATGGGAGATAAGCACTGAACACTGGTCGATAAGAAATATGTAATGTGAACTTCAAATCTCATACTTGAGAACCAGTGAAGTATCAGATTTTTGTTTTCTTTAACCCCTGGCTGGAAACAAAATATTTGATTTTACGCAGTAACAGAAAAGGAAGGTGATGCAAGGTTTTGAAATCCATAGCTAATATTTTAGTAAAACATTTCAACTTCTCCCTATCTCAACATAAAAAAAAAAAATTAAAAAGGATCATAGTGCAGCTAACAATTAGCCAAATTGACTGATTAGCATTTCACCTTCCCACTCCTTGACAGGTGTTAATGAGCAGAGAAATATTCAATACTTGGTGGATGGAAGGAGAAGGAGAATCAAAGGGCATTGATAATCACAAACTCTACCCTGCCCATGAATAATCAAGGATTGTCTGCACTTATTTTTCATTTTCTTCTTATACGCAACCTAATAAGTGCTTGTGATCTCATGTGTTAGACTTACCTTGTAGCCTTTGATTATCAGGACCTCTTGAATGTGTACGATGCTTCACAGAGCAGGAAGCAGAGCTAAGCCTGCGTTCTGAACTGTGGGATCCGCAGTGTCATGATAGTTATTTACATCAATGCTGGCATCCTCTGTATCAGGAGCTCAGACTTTATTTGCTGCCCCAATTTCTGAAACAATGGAAAGTGATCATAAAACATCAGACATGAATTATATAAATGAATGAACAAAAACTCTTAATTCACAAAAGAGGAAATAATTTCAGGTAATTACTAATGATTTTCTTTTTTTTGTACCAGGGATCAAACTCACAACCTGCACATGCCAGGTAGGTGCTACACCACTGAGCTAAATCCCTGGCCCTATTTTTTGAGACAGGGTCTCACTATGCAGTTCAGGCTGGCCTTGAACTCACTTCGTAGCCCAGGCTGGTCTTGAACTCACAAGGATCCTCCTGCCTCAGCCTCCTGAGTGCTGGGATTAAAGGCGCGTGCCACCATGCCCGACTGCTAAGGATTATTTTTATTAGTGCATGTTAGTAATACAGAATAACGGGGTTCATTTTGAGAAATCTGTACTCACATGTGACATATCTTGGACATTTTCAACCCCTTTCTCACATTCTCCCTTTTCTCCCCCTTTCCCAACTCCTTCCCCACTTGAAGAGCCTATCCTTTAGTTTCTTATCATCCCTCCTTACTGTATTCATTTACTTATTTATATTTTAGATTTCTGATAAGAGGAAATGTGATATTTAACTTTCTGAATCTGGTTTATTTGCCTTTACATGATAGCCTCCAGTTCCACCTACTTTATTCCAAATGACATGATTTCATTCTTCTTCGTGGATGAATAATATTCTATTGTGTGCATATGTCACATTTTCTTTATCCATTCTTCTGTTGACACGTATGTAGGTCTTTTCCAAAGCTTAGCTATCATGAATTGTGCCACTATAAACATGGGTATGCTTACATCCCTGCAGTGCTATAATATGTACTGCTATAATACGCAGATGTGGATCAAATGGTATCTCTTTTAGTTTTGTGAGGAAACTCCACACTGATTTTTGTATTCCCACCAACAGTGTAGGGAAGTTCTGGGTTTCCCCTTGTACCATATTCATTGCTTTTGGTTGTCTTGATGATAGCCATTCTGGCTGGGGTGAGATGGAATCCCGATGTAGTTTTGATTGCATTTCCTTAACGGTTAAAGATGGTGAATGTTTTTCCATATGCCTATTGGCTGTTTGTACTTCTCCTTTTGAGACATTTCTACTCAATTCATTTGCTCTTTTGTAAAATCGTGTTATGTGTTTGTGTTTGCAGGTTATATTTTGAGTTCTTTATATATCCCACATATTAACCCTTTATCAGAAGAACAGCTAGCAAAAACTCTTTTTCCTCTCATTCTGCAGGTTGTCTTTTCACTGTGCTTTTTTTCTCCTGTGCAGAAGCTTTTTTAATTTGATGTAATCCCATTTATTGATTTCCGATATTATGCCCTGTGCTACTAGGTCTAAAGATCCAATGGGACTCTTATTAAAATACCAGCAACATTCTCCACAAAGCTGGAAAAAAACAACCCCACATTTTATATGGAATCAGAAAAGATCATGAATAGCCAAAGCAGTCATGAGCAAAAAAGATCAAAGTTGGATGTACAGAAACACCCGATTTCAACTTAAACTACAAAACCATGTGTGACAAAAACAATATGGCACTGGACAAAGACATGTAGACCAGTGGACTAGAAAAAGGCACAGAAACAAACCCATGTTCCTATGGCCGCCCGATGGTTTTTTTCCAAAAGCTGAAAAATACACACTGAAGGAAAGACCCGCATGAACAAAGGCTGCTGGGAGTCCACACACAGAAGACACAGCTCGATCCATTTTACCGTGTACTGAAATAAACCAAAATGAGTCAAATGCCAAGACAGAAAACCAGAAAGTTGAAACTGCTGGAAGACAGCACAGGGGAAACACTTAAAGCCATAGGTGCGGGCAGAGAGTTCCTGCGTAAGGCATAATTTGATGTTAGGTGCTCCCTGAGTGCTGGACCCAGAGACCACTGATGACAGGCTTGTAACTTCCCCAAGAGGTGAGTGACACTTGTGGCAGGTGCTACTAATTGCAGGTCATAAAGATCAGTGCAAAAGCTGCCAGCAGGAGGATGAAAGAGCACTCTCCTCCAGGGGGCTTCCTGCAGCACTGGGGTGGTCTGGAGGAGGTGCTCTAAGTGCACAGCTCCCCCACATGGGATCCCAAAAACATTTCCATCCAGTGCTAGCACTGTGCTTCCAGCTGTAGGAAAATGGAACCCTACATCTCTCCGTTAATCAGTTACTTCCATAAGTTTTCACTGCAACTAACTGAAGAAACAATACCATAGGTAGCTCTTTAAGAATTTCTATGGGTCAAGGCCTTTAGGCCTATATAAAATTATATAGCTTAGGTGGGGAAGCTCAATTTCAAATTCTTATTCACTACAAAGCTAAAATGTGACTATAGAGTAAGAATGCTATATCTAATTCTTAGTGACTTACGAAGTTCACAATGACCTATTTTTTCCTACACATACAACAAGGAAAGGGAAAAGAAAATTTTACTCTAGTAAAAAAAGAAAAAGAAAAAGAAAAAGAACTTGTTTTAGGATACCAAATCTTTTAAGTTCATTTGGGAAGTGAGGTGATGAAGCTTGTTAGACATTGAATTAGACAAATATTTAAAGAAATATATATACATATTTGCTTGAGAAGTTGTTATAATATTTCTCAATTCTTTGAAACCCAGTTCATGAGGCAAAGGGAAATATGCAAAGCTTTCCAAAACAAAGCAACTGATATTCTTCCAAGTGTGTACACCCATCTTTCAGGAAACTCAAAGAATAAAATACCAAAAGACATGCATTTGCCACACTTTATTTTTAACTGGAACTCATTTTAAGTAAATGAATTACCAGTTCATTGGGTTCTTCTGACACGGCCTCAGAGTAAAAGTTCTCTCTTCTCAGCAATGACTTCTCATGTAGTCTCACAATTACTATTTCTGTGCCATCATCATTGGTAGACTTTTCAAGGTTTTGCATTTTGGGTCATTTATGAACTAGGATATTAGTAATTGACCTAGTATGTTAGTCAATGATAAACTATCAAGTTTGTTTTCTGTCTTAATCTCTTTCTCATTTCTGGGACAAAAT
This sequence comes from Dasyprocta punctata, assembly GCA_004363535.1. Classification (NCBI taxonomy): domain Eukaryota; kingdom Metazoa; phylum Chordata; class Mammalia; order Rodentia; family Dasyproctidae; genus Dasyprocta; species Dasyprocta punctata. The sequence continues at coordinate 24,991 of RJWM01013548.1, forward strand.
ACCCAACACTCACAACTTTAAAGTAGAGAAGATTATTTTGGCCCGCTGTTTCAGAAGTCTCAGTCCATGGTCAGCCAGCTCCAAGGCAGAAATGGCATAGTGGAAGGGTCTGGGTGAAGGAAAGCTGTTTGCTGCATAGCGAACAGAAAGCAAAGAAAAAAGAGCAGCTGAGTTGAGATTTACCACCCCTGGTCACACCGGAGTGACTGCCTTTTCTGACTAGGTCCCTACCTACCCCAGCACACTTATCTCTAATCTCATGGTGGGTGAATCTACCCATGAGTACAGCAGCCCCATGATGGAGCTCTCCTCCTAAATTCCTGCCCCTAGGCACGTGAGACTTTGGAGGACATCACAGACCTGAACCTCAACATTCTCCTGTTAAACGTTGTGTTTTACACCCACCTGATGAGACTATCATTCCTTGCAATTTTCACTGGTGATTCTAAATACTCACCTTGGTAGATAAAAAAGTTTCTTGCTCCAAGGAGGAATTTTTTTTCACCTGGCTGCTTTGTCTGCTATTATTTTAAACTAACAGTCAGTAACACAGATACTGTATTTGGCTATGAACATGATTTTCTCATTCACATGAATTTCAAAACGTTAAAAGAGTCAAGAGGCAACCACAGAAGTTTTGATTCATTTGTTCCCCTGTGATAACATACAGGCCCATTTTAAAATCATAATGTAGAATCATCTTCAGTACTAGCTTGTTCATTCTAGTCAGTGCTGAATTGGTGAAAAAGACGTAACTGGAAGTAAAAGCTTCTTACCGTGAGTCATCAATTTTCTCAGAGACTGGGGGTATTAAGAGAAAGTGGAGTTTTTGAGGGTTATCTCTCAAGTCTTTCTGTTTCTTACTTTGCAGTCACAAATGGCTTACATCCAGAAATTGATGATAAAGGAAAATAATATCATTTAAATCTTTTTATAACGTAACACATTTGAACACAGCGCAAAGAACTTTGCCAACTTGGATCTTAAAATAGCAACTGGCATTTGATGTGACACTTTTTGGATTTGTTTTAACGAGACACAGAGAAATAGCCAATCAAAATGATTTGAAGGGAGATGTGATCAGAGTGCAGGGTGTAAGAAATCTTCAAGGTTATAAGCAGGAGAAATGCAAACTAATGTTTCAGTGCCTCATTTGAAGTTGTTTTGCAAGAGAAATCTGCAAAAGGGTTTTGTTTTGTTTTGTCTCGTTTTAGACTTTTTGGTAATTTCTCATATAGGATTTGTCTCATTTAACACCCTATGTGAACTTTTTTATTTTATTTCTTTGAGTATATTTCCCTTAAATTAGACAAAGGTACAATCATCCCTCCTTTATAGGCAAAGAAACTGAAGTTGCTATATAGGAAGAGTTCTGTATGTTATTGAAGTTTAAATTGGTTAAATTCAATTGGAGTTAAGACATAATTTCCATAGTAACTATAACCAAGGAAGATCTGATTCTGCTGCTACTTGTTAAAGGCAATGACTCAAGAAAGAGTGATAGGAGAAGAAAGAACTTTATCAGTAATTATCCTAAATATAAGTGGATTGAATTTTGGCATAATGGATTTAAAAAAAAAACAGGATCCAACAATATGCTGTCTTCAAGAGATTAACTTTAAAACACTTGAAGCACAAATAATTGAAAGTAAAAGTGATACAGCGTGTATGAAATATGACTCCCAAATAATCCAAATAATAGAAAGGAAATATCATAACTCCCAACCTGCTAGATGTCTGAAATGCCAAGTTCATGTTCTCTAAAATTAAGGAATGAATTCTAGCAACAATGGAGGTTAGGAGTAGGAAGAATTTATTGAAGGAAAACTTCTGTATAAGAGGGACAGAAGGGAGCCTGAAAAGCAGGTTGCCCTTTTTTTAGATTTTGGGTGAAGAAAACTTGGCAGAAACTATCTGGATTTGGAAAGAATAACTACTGGCTTTTTAATCATTAGAATGAAAAAACGTACACAGAAGGAACGAGAAAGACTGGAAATGACTATGGCAGCCACTTACTTGGATTTGCTTTAATTCAAATGTGAAATCCTGTCACATGGTCTATAAATTCTTTGAGATAAACTCAGTCTTCAGAATCCCCCCCAAATGTCGACTGAACTACTAGTTCATTAATCTTACTTCATCATAGCACTTCTGTTCACTTCATTTTAAATTGTTTTGTGTTTCATTTGAGTCATGGAAAATCACATTCTGGCCTCATTACTTTCTCTAAATGGTCTGTGCCCATTTCTTAAATCAAGGTTGGAAAGTTATTCCACAGGTTTGCCTTACCATTTGATTATTTAGAAACTATGTAACCCAGATAGATTCAAATTTCAGAAAGCATTCCAGGACCATTAAAAACTTTCCTCTCTGTAACTCTGAGTCATGAATAGCCCAGTCTCCAATATCAGGCTTCTTTCCTCCTGAACATTTGACATTGTCAAACATTCTCTTAGAAATGTGACTGCGTCAATCTAGTCTTCCACTGACAAAGGCAGTGTTTGCTCTTTTCCTTTGTGGAGATTCTGTTCCCAAAGAGCTGGCATCTGTCCACTACTGCTGTCTCCTTTAGGAAGAGCAGCGGTTTTACAGGTGACCTTTACAGAGCCCGGGATTCAGATACCCGTTTGTGTTTTGCAATCTGTCACATAGGAACTTCATTCTGTATTTTTGGTCGTAATTCATGACTTATGCCTTATAAATATTCTTACAAAAGTAAGCAAGATAGCATGATGATTAAGTCTTAGCTAATTTTGAAAATTTCACATTTTCATTGTGTCATTTACATTCTCAGGTTTTATATTACCATGAATATGATCCATTCTCTCTGGTTTATCATGACTGAATACCAGCCAGATTCACCAACTTCATGAGCTTATTTACCATAAGAAAATAACATATTTATTAATCCCATTGTTCAATAGTATACACTAGCTCTTTTCTCTGGGAACTAGACTAGGTGCTAGTGATACAAAAATGGGTAAAACAGGGGGTTTTGTCTGCAAGGAACCCATCGTGTAATAAAAGAATTGAAATAATCAACAGATTAAAAGCTAGTAAAAGGCCACATAGCCTAAAGGACCATAAATAGGAGTAAAAAATTTTAGACATATTAGTTAGCATAAAAAATGCAAAACCAAGACTACTTCAAACATACTTCTGAAACAAAATACGCATCTTCCCGCTAGCTGGCCATCCAGGGAGGTTCCCAGATCAGCGGGCATCTGTTCGCCGTAGGGTCACTCAGAGGTTGTGACACCTCTACAGGCACTCAGAGGTTGCAAGGTTGTAACAGGTTTGCAGTCTCTCTGAGGCTTCTTCTGCATTGGTCTGGTCATTAGTGCTTGATCCAGGGTGGGTAGAGGGGCTGGATCAAGCCTGGAGGTGATGTGGATCACTGCTGCTTCCCATCAGGATGAGACCTTGACCCCAGGTTGTACCTGACTGCAAAAAGACAGAGTTGTGAAGTTGCAGTGATGTTTGGCTGAAACTTTATCACCAAGACTGAAGTCTGCACGACAGGCCCCTGTATGGCTTCTTCACAGCTATGCTAACAGGTTCAGCACAACAATAGGGAAGCAGATGGTTGGACTGGAATCTTAATGCAAGAGTAGCCTCAGAGAAATACTTTAGTTAAAACTCAAGTGAGACAAGGGCATTTCATGAACAGTACAGATATGAGAGGTTCAGAGACAACGTATGACCTAAAGTACTTTTACTTGAAGTTGTACCGAAGAATTACAGTGCATATGTATAAGTCAACCTTTTTTGCGTACAGTGTGTGGATTATCTTTAGCTACTAAACACTTGGAAAGTTGCAAAATCCTAATAATATTCAAGCAAATGAAAAGCAATGTGTACCTACTAAGAATCAAATCATTTCCAATCATTGGATACCTGGGTATTTGATTTTCATTTTTATAAGCAGTTTTAAGCATTTCTTTTTAAAAAAAAAATCTCTCCTCTCTTTCTCGTCTTGTGTTTGAGGAGAGGTGTAGACTATCACCTGAATGTACCACCGAAGAGTCCTTTCATCAATTCAGATTAAAGATGTATTTTACAGTTGTCACTGATACATGACTTTGAGAATATGAGCGGCTGTATAAATGTTAAATGTTCCCATCCTCATGAAAATCACATTTCACCTCAGAGCCAAGTCTGGTTTTGCTATTCATTATTCATTTGAAGTGAGAACTTTCCATTTTCAATATTATAATTAATTTGAATATTATTAAATGTTGTCACCCCTGGCAGATTATCAGCTTTCCTTGACCTAACTTGCATTCAATCTCATTTTTAAAAAACACTTTGTTTTTATTCTTAATCTGCTTAAAAAAAAAAAAAAACTCATTTGCTCTGTGGCTCAAAAATTCCATTTAACAAAACAGCTCTGTTCCTCTTTCCTCACTCCATACCCTTTTATTTAGCAGGAGTTATTTTCTGTCCTGTATGCCCTCAGCAGGGTCAGACTGACTACTTGAAAGTCAACGCGTGTCAGATTTGCATCAAGCAAAAAAAGATGTGTTTTGTCAACTTTACATCCCACACAGAAATCCTGGGCTCCACATTCAGAATAGAATTTCAAATTAATGTCAGTGGCATTCCACGCTGGGAACCAATTGGAGTTGTGAAAGACACTGGGAACATAAATTCCCGCTGTTTTGGCGTGGTCGGTGAGGAGAGTAGATCGCCGAGAATGAAGAATAATGTAGAAAGTACCCTTGTCTCAGAATGTATCGCTCAGTAGGGGAGCTTGTTACATACAAATCGATGGCTCCATCCTATAATTTAGGAATTGAATTTGAAAGCTTTCTATTAAAAAGCAAGTAAGACTTGGAATGCGAAATGAAATTAGCAAATGGGTGGCTCAGTCCGTGGCAAAAGCCATGGTTTGCAGCTCATACTCTTTGCAGCAGGTGTTTGTTCATCCGAGCACCCTTTCTCACAGGCCCGTGGTGGCTCTGTCGCCCTTCTGCACACCACAGTCTACACGGCCACCACAGCGCGTCCCAGTTGGCCCTTAGCATGAACCTAGGTGCCCTGAGCGTGGGAAGGGATTAGAGGGACTGACTGAGAAGGTTGAGACCTCACTGAGGGTAGAAACAGGGGCAGCGCCAGTGCCAAACTCTAAACTAGGGTAGGGGCTGCAGTGTCTCTAGGTACGGCAGCGCTCCACGTTATCATCTGCCGAGACAATCAAATCTGACAATTCACTGCTTCACTGAAACTATAAAAATCAGCAGTCACTTCAGCTGGTTCCAATTAGAAGGATCTAAAATTTTGCTTTTGCTTTGGAACTGTTGTGGACGACAGACATGTTTGATTTAGTCGCTGATTACATTTACATTCCACTGGATTAATCTAGCAGCATCACAGGTTTTTTAAAGCAGAAAACTTATAAGCAAGGCAAAGGGAAAGGAAAAGGAAAAGAAAATGTTACTACTACAAACTTATTAAACATCTATGTATTTACATGTTGGGTGCTTATTTCAAAATGTGATTATTTTAGAGGTGTCTAGGACAAGTGCATTCAGAGTTTTAAGGAGCATAGAAAGAGTCAAGCTGTTATTTTACAGAGGAGAGGTCTAAAGCTTGAGCAGGCGAAGTCACGTACTTATATTTATATCAATTACTGAGAAACCTGAGCTAGGCTTTCAGTCCAGGCTTTATTCATTACTCCTTGTTAATTTTCCCCTCTCATCTAGTTGTTCTTGATTTCAGTGCAACCCCATTTAAGAGAAATCCCAACCTCTTCTCTCTATTACGAATCCTAAGAAGAAGTGTATTGTTTTATGTATTTTTCAAATCAGAAACATAAGTAATCTCACCAATACAATCTCTGCTTTTCAGCTGTGTCACTCTATATATTTGCTTTGTTCTTTTCCACTTTACAGACACACTGCCAAGTAATAGGCAATGTTACAGGCACAGCTACAGATAGTCCTAAGTTCATTCACATCGATCAAGATAATGAACACATGGGGGAAGAAACAGTTGCCTCTTCCTAGTGCCTGAATATAGAAAGTATAGAGATGGATTTTTTTTGTTCAAGCTCAAATCATATGTACATCCTACAGTCAATCAATCAATTGACCAAGACAATAGGACCCGGATTGGCCAAACCAAAATCTTGCAGTATGAAGGATTTGTAAAATCATTGCCAACTTCACTGAAGTTTCTGGGATAAAAGTTGAGAGTGCAGCACAGTTCCCCAAAAGGGAGAATATTATTCCCAGAAGATACTGTAAAGAAGTTCTTGGCTCCTCTCAATCGCATGTATAAATGCGAACACATGTGAACACAATTGTCCATGCCTTTCCTTGACATAGTGTCTTAGTTACTTTGTAATTGCTGAGACACAATAACTGACACCCACAACTTAAACAAGGAAGATTTTGGCTCCTAGTTTATAGAGGTTTCAGTCCATAGTCAGTTGGCTCCAAAGCAGGGTGACATGGCATAAGGGCGTCGCAGAGGAGAAACAGTCCATGGCAGGGTAACAGGAAGCAGAGAAAGAATGGTCAAGTGTGTGGTGGGGAGATAGATCCTTCTGGGCCACAGCCCCAGCAACCCACCTCCCCCAACCAGGTTTCACTTCCCATTTCACTATAAACTTATCAGTGCACTAATTCACTAATAAGTACAGTGCTCCTATGATCCAATCACCTCCAAAAAGCTCATGAGACTTGAGGGGGACATCTAGATATAAGCCATAGCACATGTGTATGTGAAGTCTCCTGTCCTATCAACACAGCCCTCTTACATACAGATAAACACTGACACTTCCTCCCCAGTGGGCCTACAACAAAATCAACTCAGCTGATTTGCCTCTGCATGGTGAGCAAAGCTTGGTATCTGACCCAGATTGTTTTGAATAATCTGAAATCTAGAGTCAAACAATATCTATTCTTTTAGTATAGAATTATGGAGAGAGTATAATCACTTTAAAATAAAGAAAAAGAAATAACATGGACTTGTCGTTGGTTGGGAATCTCAAACAGAGTTTGAAATGGGGAAAGAACTGATTTGTCATTTCCATGCTCCTCGGAAACTGCCCTAGCCCCATCCTGATGCCAGGACTCTTCTTAGCAAAGCCCCAACCTCTTCTCTGTGTACCCCACACCTCTGCACCTCCACCAAGGCCTGACGAGGTCCCCTGGACACCTTCTGTTCTGCAAACTACGAAGCAGGGGAGTACTTTTCCTTGCACCCTGCAGCCTGAAGCTATTGCAATGTCCTTCTTGTCATTGTCCTCTCCCTTGTCTCTGCTCACTGTCCACTCTACTGTAACTGTCCTGTCATTGCCATCTCTTCAGGTCCCAGTAAATGCCCTCCCTCACTTCTTAGAACTTATAGTTCCCAGGTCAATGTCTTTGCCATGTCTGTTTCTGTCATATATCCATGTCAGTGCTGTGCAAAGTCATATTGGAGACTGAGGCAAAAGAAAACCCTGTGCCACTGCACACATTTATCCCCTCATGCTGTTTTAGTAAGTTCAGGCTATCAAAACCAAATGCCACAGACAGGCTCACGGTGACAATTCAGCTTTATTGCAGCAAACTGATTGGCTTGGGATCCACCAAAGAGATTAGGAAAATGCACTGGTATGTCTGCACCAGCCATGGAGGTGAGACTTCAGATACTCTCTATGGTCCCTGGCCCCTTCCTCTCTGGCACCGTTCTTGGCTCCACTTCCTGGCCACCATGAGCTAAGCAGCTTTGCTCCACCCATCCTTCTGCCTACATGTTCCTGCCTTGAGGCAGCCAACTGTAGACTGAAATCCCTGAACACATGTACCAAGTAAATCACTTCCTCTGTTAAATTGTGAGTGTCAGGTATTTGGTGCCAGCAAGGGGAACACTGACTAATATAGCAGCTTGTAAAACAAAGAAATCTATACCTAATGCAGTGACACAAACCAATAATCCTACCACTCCATGAACAACACAAAAGAGAACAAAACCCAACCTAACAAAACAATGAACTTCAGGACTTCAAAGCAAGACACTAGGGAATCAACAATGGCTATAACCCTCAAGAGGAGATCCCCACTAGAATCCACAGTGCATACCTCTATCCTCTGATCAGATGATCAGACCACTGGCCCTAGACCTGCAAAGTCAGTGAAACACAGTTATAGATTAAAAACTCGTGGCTAACTTAACACCAGCTGAATTAAATTGGTATGGTGCTGAGTGTAGATGGCCCACCTGAGGAAAGTTGCCAGCATAAATAGAGGTGTACAGAAGAAGAGGGAGGCATTATGGGTTTTCCTAAGTGTTGCTGTTTCGAGCCATTGGTTCTCCTGGAGGAGCTTGTCATGCTGACTTCCCCAATATGAATTAGGTCATTAATGTCAGAGGAGCTCAAGACCTTGTTGCTGATGGTGGCTGCCATTCACTTTGGGGGAGTTGTGCTCCTTACATTGGGCATCGCTTCCTGGCTCCAGAGGGGAAGATGTGTGCTGTTTAATCTCCATGAGAAGCTTGTCACGCTGGCTTCCTGGCATATACTCAACTGTTCCCATTATCAGAGGAGCTGAGGACCTCACTGTCACTGAGGATGTCTGTGGTACTTTTCAGGGAAGCCCTGGTCCTTATTTTGAGCGTTGCTTTTTGGCTCCAGTGTAGAACCCTCTTACTGGCATGGATCCTTCACCCCACTGGCATAGACTTTCTAGCTTCCACCGCTGACCTTTGGGCCTTCCCAGGGCAGATCCATAAAACAGACTGACATGAGTCCTTGTGGTGGGCTCTAGACCTCCAGTTGGACTCATGGGAAGCATTGTCATTGGCTCCAGGTCCTCAGCTGAACTCATGCAGGACATTGCTGTAGGATTCAGGCCCGTGTCTGAATATTTTGGGTCTTTAGTGCACTTTCTTGTGTTTGACTCTGGGTGACCATCATAAAACAGTATTATAAATTCTGTGTCCTGTATGCAGTTCTTTTCCTTGTAAGTCCTGACTACAACAAACATCAAAACACCACAAGCTTCAAACTGCATTTCACCTCAATAGGTATCACAGCTCATGTGTCTCCGGATCAGCCAGTCGCTTACAGGGTGGACAGGTTGGCTCTTTTTATTTGCCAGCCTGTGCGCCAGAAGGGGCTGGGGTCTGGCTGTCCCCCTGATGGTGGTGGCCTGCACATAGCGCAGGTTGACAGGGGGCCTTGCTTCTTGGCGAGTCCTTGTTCTCACCCCCCGCAGTCCTCAAATGGCACTGACTCATGGGGAAAGGCTGGGGTCTGGCTGTTCCCATGCAGGAGCATCTGTTTGAAAGGTATATTTCCTTTTCTTCTCTGGTAGTTTTTTTCTGTCTCTCCCTCTCCCTCTCTCTCTTCCTCTCTCTTTCCCTCTTCTCCTGTCTTGCTTTCTGGTCCACCATGAAGTAAGCATCTCTACTCTGACACAGTTTTCCACCATGATGCTTCTCCCTCCTCAAGGCCCAAAAGCAAAGGCACCAGTAGACTATGGACTAAAACTTCTGAAATCATGAGCCAAAATAAACCTTTCCTATTTGAGTTCTTTCCTTGGGTATTTTACCACAGCAAAAGAACACTGATGAACACATTAGTTCACATGTAGCTCTTTCTCAGTGTGTCTTCCCATGACAAGATAACTGTCTGGGACTCCTTTTATATGCAACTAGTCCCATTTATGAGGGTTCTGACTTATTTCCTAATTGACCCTCTCAAATCCTCACCCTCACCTTGGGTGCTACAATTTCAACATGTAAATTGTGCAGAGACACAGTCAGACCAAAGCATGCACTTTGAGCCAAGTAGGAAAAGCGACTGAAAGTTCTACAGTCAAAATATATGACCACATACAAAGTCATCCATTGCCTATCCTGTGGGCAGGTTTAGACATAAATTTACACAGTATGCAACAGAAAACCACAGGGGCCAAGGATCTGTGAGCTGTTGGGAGCTGACTGTGTGTATTTACGACAATAGTGTACTACACACCAGGATCGTGGGGGAACCTTTCCCAATCAATTCCTTTCATCTTAAGTGTCTTCCTCACCTTTCTCTAAGCTTTATTAGAGCAAAAACCTGGTCTAGGTAGTTCACGTGGTCACAGTGTACCAGGCCCCTTGACCTTAGTTATAGTCATAATAATGCAAGTATTTAAATAGAACTGAAAATGAACTTGGCTTTTTAAAAAAAGACTTCAAATGACTTAATTTTCCAATATTTAACTGCAATCTTTAACAGTGAATAGTTTTGAATAAAGGTTGTATGCTTATAAAAAGACTTTCCTAAATAAGTAAGAATATTTTTGTTAAACAAACAGGCCTCAAGAAATTGAATTCAGTTTCAGTGGCTTAACCCTGGGTGGATATTTTCCCTTATCTAGCATAATGGGTTTGTATAGGAAAAGTAGTTCAACATCCAATAATGTCTGATGAGGTAATTTGAACCAATTGTCTCAGCAAAGACAATAACCAAAGCTTGAGCCAAAAAGGCAAAATACTTCTCCTGTATTTTACAGTTACTATAATAGGAAAAATGATCTGGTGAGAATGCTGGCCAAGACCTGGTGAGAGTGCTCTGTCTTTGGGATTATTATTATTATCATCATTATTATTGTTTTGTATCTAGAACTGAACTCAGGACTCCATGCTTGCCAGGCAGGCTCTGTGCCACTGAGCTATATTCCCAGGCTCCTTGGGGTTATTTTTATGTTTCAGAAGGGACAACTGGCAGTCAAAAGGCTGAGTTGCTTTTTTGATGACCTTTATGCTTTGGAACAGTGATCTGAAATAACGTACACATCCCTGCTAAAGAGAACAGATCTTCTGAACACCCCTCACTGGAAGGCTGTACGAACATCTAAATGGTGCATCTAAAATAGACTCGCCCCAGCTGAAATAAATGTCCACGGTTGGATGAATTTATTGAGGAAGTGTGGGGTCTGCATTTGAGGGAATAAGCCTCTTTAGAAAGTAGTCAACTGTGTTATTTACAACAATCTGGATGGCTCTAAAGGACATTATTTTAAGTGAAATAAGCACGACCTGAAAGAAAATATTGCTTGATCATACTTACATAAGAATCTAAAATCAAATGCATTGAAACAGAGTAAAAGAGGGGTTACATAGTAAGGAGAGATGAGAAGTTGTGGGTCAAAAGATATAAAATCTTGTCTGTGTGGGACGAATGAGTCCAGAGATCTAATGTACAATGTGAGGATAATCGTGAGTCTCAGCACACTGATGTTGGTATGTGAGTCTCAGATGTGTGAGTCTCAGCACACAGTATCAATGCACCTGTGGGTATGTGACTGGCTTTACTTCGTACATGTACACTGAGATAAATTGCACTGGAAAATCTCATATTGTGTACCTGGAACACATACAGTAAAAACAAAATCTACAAAAAAGAAAAGAGAACAGGCTTTCTCAGGGACCCTATTGCAGCCTCGCATAATAATTAAGCCAGAAACTGCATGAAGATGATTCTGAAAAGCTGCTTCACTAAGATACCTGGTCGGAAGAAACAGAGGAGAAAGAAGCTCAGAATCTCCTTCTAGGCACTCTCCACCCAGATCACTTCTGAGCTAGCAGAGTCCTACAGGCACGTGGCCGTGTGTCCTCTGACGGCATTCTGTTCTGTCTGTGTCTGGATGGAGCAACACGCACCATAGTCCGAAAGCTCCATGCCACCAGGCATGCCCTCCACTGCCCACCTGTACTCCTGGAACTTCCCACCCACTGGCCGCAGACTGGGTTTCCCATGATAGCTCTTGAGGCTTGGTTCATCTGCTCAATCAGCACAAAGAACTCAGGGAAAAGTTTACTGTTTTATCACTGTCCTGGTTACTTTTCTTTCATCACAGAGATAAAATTCCTGACACCAAAGTTAAAGGAGGAAAGGTTTATTCAGCTCAGCTTGTGGAGGTTTCAGTCCATAGTCGGCTGGCTCCAAGGCAGGGTGGCACCTGGCTAGCAGAGGGGGCTTAGAAAACAGTTCATGGCACCCACAAGGTGGCAAAAGCAACAAAGGGACAGAGACAATAGTTCACAGTGGCAGAAAACAGCAAAAGTGACGAGAGGCCTTCGCAGCACCTTTATGCCTCTTTTATCCAGACTCCTGGGATTAGGGTGTCACTAAACCAACCAGTGAAGGGTCTAAAGCTCAGAAGCTCCATTTTCTTGGAGTCGTGGGATGCCAGCCTTCGACCTCGGTCACCTTGCCGCGAGCTTCCCTGCGGACCTGTTGGGGAGCTCTCTGAGCGCTGTCCTTTCGGGGCTGTGTGAGACCTCATCGCTAAGAAAGGCAGAGGGAGGTACAGAGACGGAGAGGGTATGGTCTACTGATTCCAGACGGGATGGGACCAGAGCAGTCTGCAGCTTCTGTGGGCTACTTGGGGAGAAAAGGAAACAGGTTAAAGAGGGAGGAAGAAGGCTGGAAAAGGAGTTTTGCTTTCCGAAAGCTGTTTCTGAGGCCTGAAGTGTCTCAATGTTAGAAGAGAAGACCGTCTTTCACCTGTGCTGCTCTCAAGCTGTTCTGAAGCTGTGCCAGGAACCAAGGACAAAGGGCAAATATTTTAAGCAAAGATATGATGATTATTCCAGCCATGTAGGAAATAACAAGAGCTACAGAAGTTACAAACTGGAAGGGTTGGTCGAGAACCAAAAAGGTCCATGCCATAATGTCAGACCTGGGCAAAGCAATGACAATAATGATGAAGTATAAATTCTCTCTGGAGGAAAATAACATCCTCGGCCAGAGTTTGTTTTTAACAAATATTTTGAAATGCAATTCAAAGGCACAATGCGAAATACCAGGCCAAAATACACAAGACAGCCTGAACAAATTATAGAAAACTATTATATGATCTGAGCGCCCAAGAGGCCATGCAGGAGGATGTCAAATTCAAGCCCAACCTGAGCAACTTAGCAATTTGGTGAGACCCTGCGTCAAAATTTAAAAAAAAATTAGAAAAGAACTGAGCATGTAACTTGGTACAAAATTCCCTGGGTTCAATCCCCAATAATGGAAACAAAACAAAACAAAACAAAACTAAGCATTGTATATGGCAGAAATAAGATATTGACTTTAAGGTAAGTATGCTTACTACAGTCAAGAAGATAAAAGTTGGGCCTGTGATATACCTCAGTGGCACAGCACCTGCCTGGTAAGCATGAAGTTGTGAGTTTGAGTTCTCCTTCCGAAAATAAAGAAGATAAAAGATAAGAAGGAGAATTTTTGTGTTAAGAAACAAAACCCAGAATGGCAACATCTCACATTAAGAGCTCATTTAGTAGATTTAATAACAGATTAAGTACTGATAAAGATCAGTAAAAATGCATATATTTAGATTGAAGTCCAGAGAAAGGATTTAATAACAGATTAAGTACTGATAAACATCAGTAAAAATGCATATATTTAGATTGAAGTCCAGAGAAAGGACTGAAAAAGAGAGTATATAAGGAAAGATGATTAGGTATACAATTGAGAGTCCTCAAAACACAGATCCCATTTCAAGAGGCAATGAGTCACAACTTTTCAAAACTGAACAGCTCCATCAAGTCAGAGATTTGAGAAGCATAAAACAACCCTATGCCGAATGAATACAGACACAACTTACAGGAATATCAGTAAAAAGTCTGAAAACCAAAGAACAATATGCTTTGTATTTTATTTATTCACATATACATTACAAGAGAAAACCAGCAAGGTTACCCAACTTTTCCTTTATATGGTGCTGTGAGTGGAACCCAGGGCCCCGCAGTGTAGGCACCTGCTCTGCCACTCAGCTGCACTCTCTGAGCACTGCTGGCTGTGAAACAGGGGCATGCAGTGTGGAAGACAACAAAACACTTAGGATGCCAGAAGAAAATAATTGACAACTTAGCATTTATACCATGTTATAATATTTTTCAAAAGTAGGGGTACAGTTAAGACATTACAGATGCACAAAATGTGAAGACTTAATCACAAGCCCACTTGGGATTAAAGACATTTGTGCGAGTCACAATTTGATCAGATGGAGAGTACTACAGAAAAATAAAATAAAATACATTAAGAAAAAACACAAAAAGAAGGTTGGGGATATAGCTCAGCAGCAAAGGGCCTGCCTTCCTGGGAAGTGCAAAGTCGTGAGTTTGATCCCAGGGAGCCAAAAAAAAAAAAAAAAAAAAAAAACCCACAAAAGATAAACATTTGAGAATATCTTATTGGCACTGAGTATGTCAAACAATACTACTGATGCTTTGGGACTTCAAAATACAGAGAAACTAAAACACACAAAAGCTAAGATATACATTATCCCAAATTCATTGAGTTGTTCAGGAGCAAAGTGAAAAAAACAATGTGAGACATGAGTGAAGACTAATGTTTTCTCTAGGGATCATTAGGAGAGTTTTAAGAATGCATTATTATGCATTTTTAAAGCTTCTACAAGAAGATAAGAAAGGAGGAAAATCTAAAACAGGACAAACAAATGGAAGACCAGAGTAAAATAGTAAAATTATAAACTACTGATAATTCAATGTAAAGGAGCTAAATGCCCTGTTCTAACATAAAGATTGGAATGAAAATACAAAACTCAAGTACATATGTTGTATAAAACATGCCTCAGAGTTTTAATGATAGAGACAAAAGGTGGAAAAGTTATACTTTGCATATTCAAATGAATAAAGCAAGCATCACTGTATTAATACGAGAAATAGCAGAAAGTATTGCAAACAATGAGGGACACTTCCTAATAAAAAAAAGTACCAGAAAAATAAAATTTAAATTTGTATGCCTATAGTAATACATTTTTCAACACTATAAAGCAAAAATCTGTACAACTTTTGGACAAAATAGATAAGCCAACACCCATTTCACTGACTGGTCACATAAGGACAAAAGAAAACCAGGAAGATACACAAGAGTAGAAAATTTGAGCAACAAAAGTGCCATAACTATACAATATAGTTCACTCCAAGCTACAGAAAAACTTTCTTTTCAAAATAAAAACAGCAGAGGAAATTGGCTACATTTAAGGGAACTAAAGTAATACAGGATATATTCTTTGGCCAAAATGAAATTAAGCTTGAAATCAACAGCAAAAATATCCTTATGTGTTAGGAATTTAAGAACTATAAATAACCCATGTCCTAAGAAGAAATTTCAATGGAAAAATGAAAAGAAAATTAAACTGAAGAAAAATTTGTATCTAAGGAAAACTACAGCTGTAAATGAAGATATGAAAAAAGAAGAGCTACATATTAATTTCAAAATCAGAGAAAGTAAGTGATAAAAGAGAAAAAACAGAATTCAAAAAAGGATGAAGAGAGTGTAGGTAATTGCAAAAATAAAAGAGAACATAAAATAGAGAAAATGATCACAACCATAATTTGTTCTTTGATAGTAATAATATGGATATAAATGATCCCTTAGCACACATAAATTACTTTTTAAATGAAGAGGAAGGAAAGGAGAGGAAAGCCAGGAAAGATGAAGGGAAAAGGAAGGAAAGGGGAGTGGAAAAGAAGGAATTCGAGGTAGGAAAAGAAATAGATAACTACTATCTAAGTGAAAGAAGTCAAATAATTACATATACTGTGGACTTTAAATACGAGAAATATTATGAGTAACTTTTAGTTGCTTACTGCTGTGTGATCTGTGATGGTTCATCTTTCCTTCTTCAGTATGGGTATTGAACCTAGTGTCTTTACACTGAGTTAATTCTCCAGTCATAGACAAATAGATAGATAGACAGATAGATAGATAGACATATTTTGTTCTTTTGAGAAAGGGTCTAACTAGCTTAGTTGCCCAGTCTTGGGTTAAGGTTGCAGTCCCTTGCCTCAGTCTCCCAGAGTGATGAGGTGTCTGACTATAAGAGTTAATCTTTCTCAACAACTTCACTGGATTAAGAATTGCTTAGGCGATTAGTTAAGCATTTGCTGGATATGCAAGTTTCACTGAGCCATGAGGAGCTGACCTTGGGGGCTGTATTTGGTCCCTGGCTCCTTCCTCTTGAGCTCTTCCCCTGCACCCTGCTTCTCAGATGCCATGAGATAAGAACTCTTCCTTACCTCACCTTTCCATCATAATGTTAATGCTTTACAGCCATCTGACCATGGACTGAGACATCTGAATCTGTGAGCCAAAACGAGCCCTTCTTTTAACTTGTTTGTGCCAGGCATCTATCTCAGTAATAGAAAGTTGACTAACAAAATAACATAAAATGAATGGTTTTAAATTCAGAAATGTATTTCATTGTTCTTGAGACCAGAAATCTGAAATCAAGGTGTTGGAAGGGATGAGCCCTCCCTGATGGAAAATATCTTGTTTTTTGTAGCAACAATTCAAGCCCTGGCTCCACCTTCAGATGACTATCCCCTATGTGCCTCATCTGTCCTCTCTGTGTTCATACTGCTTCTAATATTGAAACTTGTCATTGGTTTTAGCATTGCCCACTTGATCTAGAACTGGTTTATTTCAGGAACCTTCATTTAACTACATTTACAGAGGCACATTTTAAAAAGAAGACCACATGCATAGATACCAGGGTGAGAGTTGGGCTCCATCTTCTTAGGGAATATAATTCAACACTATGATGCAAAAACTTCAGAAACTTTTATAAAAATAACAAACCTTCATATAAATATGAAGAATGTTTAGAAAATACAAATAGATTAGAAATGAAATTAAACCCATAATTTAAAATTCTCTCAAAGGAATGTCCCCTGACCTCAAAGGCTTCTACCAAGTGATTCTGAATCAATGAATGAAAGCCATAAGTGTTAACACAGAAGAATCTAAAGTATAATGAGTTTTGGCTGAGAAATGCTTGATTATTTCCTTATAAACTCTGCATCAAACCAGACACAACTATTATAAAAAGAAAAATTTTAAGGCAGGTAATACATTTATAAATATAGATATAAACTTCCTAAATAAAAATTAGCAAACTATTCTGCTATATCCAAAGGGTTAATACATCGGTGTCCAATGTCAAGGAATATAAACGTGGATTAGCATTAGAAAATCAATACTATGTAACATCCCATTAACTAACTAAAGGAGCAGAAACACATGGCTATATAAATAAGTACAGAAAAATTATTTGACATAATAAAATATCCTTTGATATATGTACTTGTGTCTATAAATATTAAGGATCCTTCTTCATCTGACATGTAGACCTTCCACAAATCATTTAGCAAAAGCTCACTCAATTATGAAATGTTGAAATGCTTTCTTTGAAAACTGAAATACAGATGTTTGTATTTAACACTGTGCTGTGTATAATGGTCTTGATGCAATCAGGATATAAATAATAAAATATGGAAAGATTTGAAATGAAGAAATGCATATGTCAGTTAACATAATTGACATCATTATGTACATAGAAAATGCAAAATTATCTCCAAATAAACTCCTATAACCATGAGATTAGATCAAAGTGTAAAAACTGATAATGTCACTTTGGAAAACTAAGTTTAATACAAATTCCACTTTCAAGTATGCACATAATTAAAATGTAAACACATGTGCACCATGAGGTTTGTACAAGTATGGTCCTAACAGAATTGTTAGTAATAGCCAAAAAATGGAAACAAACTTGGTATTTCTAAATAGTAAAAAGGATAAATTGTGGCATATGATACACTGGAGTACTATTCAGAAAGGAAAGAGCAATGGGGAACAGGAGAAAAAACAAGAAGCCAATCCATGCCTTCCTATGAGCCAGCAGCAGCCATGGGGAATGGGAAGAGAATCAAGGAGCCAAGCCTTACATTCTCACAAGCCAACTGGCACACAGGATGAGAGCCAAGAAGAGCAATGCCCCGTCTCCCAAGCAATGGGGTGATTCATAGGAACTTAGGCTGAGATGATAGCAACTGAAGTAAAAAAGAAAATAACTTAATGCTTGTATTGCTTGATTTTGCAGGCCTAAAGCTGGTAGTCTGAGCATCTACTTAGAGGTAACTATATGCATTATAGCAACTGTGGAGGACTTCTTTCTGTCTTGTTTTTAAAATCTAATGTCTTGTTCTGTTTTATTGTTTTGTTTTATTCCTGCACCTGGTAACCTGAGCAACTATTTTGAAAATAACAATATGCAGTATAACAACCACTGTTAAATTCCTATCATCTTGTTTTGAAAACCTGTATTGCTATTGCTTTTTGTTGTTGTTGTAGTTTTGCTTTTGCTATTGTTGCTGTTTTGGTTTGTTTGTGTAAAGATTTTTCTGGGGTTTTTTCTCTTTAGAATAAAAAAACAAAGAAAATTGAACAAACTCCTAGGATATACATCAACGTGGATAAATATGACCAATCTAATGTTGAGTAAGTGATGCCAGTTATGAAAGAAGGCATATTGTGTGGGCATCAGTCTATTTGCATAAGCTTTTAAAATAGACATGATGGAATGGTAATGTTCAAAAATGCTTGCTTTGATGGAAAATACTCAAGTAAATCATGGAAGCAATTAGAATAAATGTCAGGAGGGAGCCAACCCTTCAGAAGAGGAAAGGGTTGCTACTGGGAGGGAGTATGAGATGCTGGAAATGATGTTCAATTGCTTGATCTAGGTGGTTGCAAAACACTTATTTCCTTTGTATAAATCACATATATAATATATACATATATATATATATTCACATACAGTTAGTATATGTACTACATATTTCACAATTGAAAAGGTTATGGTGAAAGAGTTTTTAAATTTTTCCTGGGTGCATCAAGAAAGCTAGTATTGATAGCAATGTACAATGGATGGAATTTAGGATTAAACAAGAAAGGCACTCACTTTGAAAGTAAAATTTAAGGGACAGTCAAAAAAAGCCACCAACATAAATATTTTCATGGAAGGTTTTTAAATGTCATGATAAACAAAATACCAGAAGAATCAATGACAAAATAACAAATATAACGATGGGATGAATATGGACCGGCAATTTGAGTGCTTTCACATGGACTAATATGTTTAATCATCATGAGGACTCCAAGAAGTAAATTTACAGTCATTTCTGATTTTATTTATCAGGAATGTGGGGCACAAAGAAGTTACTATCCCAATACGCCTCCTCCGAAAGCTAAATTTGAAAGCAGGCCTGATTCCAGTGGCAGCTCTCTTGGAGACTGTGATCCACCCATGCCTTTGCAACAGCAGGAAGCAGTCAGGTGGTAAGAGCCAGGGTCTCCTTGGACAGCTCCCTCCTCCCTTCCACTAAGCACCTGCTCGTCAGATATTTATAATGGGTTGTTGTGCAGGAGGGAAAATAATACGGATGGTAAAAGCTGAAGGAAGTCTTTGCGGAGCCTTTCTTAAATCAGACTTATATGGTGTAAGTGTCAAGGAACAGATAAAATCTCCTAGAATTCTCTGAGTTAAATGACTCTAGTTCTCGGCAATTTATGCCACTCTGGAGCTAAGTGTTAAGATCAGTAAAGTTACTATTTGATAAATACAGTTGATCAAAGAAGATACTTTTTTAAAAAATGTTTTTATATAAAGTCATGTAAAGTTCCTAAATTGTTCAGGCTGGGTTTGAAGTTGTGATCTTCCTGCCTCACGCTTCCAGTGTACTGGGATGGCAGGCCTAAACTTTCATGCCTGGCTGCTTTGACTGCTTTATTGCATTTTAAGAGCAGTTTAGTACACTATGAAAAGTTTGATGAATTTTTATCTACAAATGAGGGTCCAAGCTTGCAGTATGAGGTCTTAGTTTTATTAATTTCCTGAAATACTAACTTTTCAACCAAACATCATTGATCTTCTGTCCTCTGGTAGATTCACCTCTGTCTGCAAGAAAGCAAGCCAGAGAACTGGCTTGGTAAACATGCACTAAGCAACTTCAACTTCAAAAGTGATTAAAAAATTACGGGCCTTTAATTCCCCCAAAGTGTGACTATATGTTTGGAGAACAGAGAAAAATGAAATGGGAAAAAAATTAGGGACATAAATGATTCCATGAATATTAATGAGAGACAGGCACTTTTCAGGCAGAGCTTCTCAGGAAGAAAGGAAATAGAATTTGCAAGAAGGTAAATTTCAAAAAACAGTTATTTATAGATATGGGTAAATGAGCTCTGCTGAATTTTTATCCTTCTTAAACTATTATAATGTCCATTTTTTTCCAAATAAGTCAAGCTTTTGAGGAATAACTCTTGGTATTGCCTGCCAATATATCTCATTAGAACATGAAAAATCTTATTGAACAACCATTTTTAAAAATCCTTCCCAAATAGCCACTTTGATGATTTCACAGAGCCATAACTCAGTCTATTTCCTGAATCTTAAAAATTGTCTGTAGGTTCTTACTTTCTGTTTTTATCAGACTATAGCATAAAATATCACTGGAAAGAAATGAGAGCTCTATTTTTGGAATGGCTTCTGTATGGCCATGGTGGAAATAGAGTTGAGAATGTGAAATTCTAAAGCTGAAACAGAACACCGAGTCCTACATTGAGGGGCCAGATGACAGGGTTAGGTCTCAGGACACCAGTCACACTAGGTGGAGTTAGAATTAAAATGTGTTTACCTGTCTCTGTAGGGAAGTCACGGCTTCTTATTCTTTCATTATCACCGTGTGAAGTAGATTGCTCTGAGGCTCATTTGAAAGTTTTAGCATGAAAATTAACAGACAAAATGTCAGGTCCAACACTTCAGAGTAATCTTTCTGGTACTTAGTTGGGTCCCCATGCCTTTCAATTCATCTCCTGCTCATTATGTTTTGTAACAAAAGGAGTTATTTTTGACTGTTAGTGTTTCCATGCAACCATCTTTGACTGTTAAAATCAGAGCAGGACCTGTCAGCCCTGTCAATACCTCTCCTTGTTTTGGATTTCAGTCTTTCATCTAAACTCGGAAATGCAGAGCTCTTATGTTTTGCAGTATTTTTTATGAGCACAAATGAAAAAGAAACTAAACTGGGAATGGCGGCTATAACTCTTCTGACATACACACAAAAGATAATGCAAAAAGGCCAATTTTTAAAAGAGGGAAAATGTTTGGGACATGGGAGTTTTTGTGACTCTGGCAAGATGTTCCTGTTTTCAGAATTATTACTCATTATTCTCAATCACCAGCTTACCCTAAAATGCTTAGTTGCTGGATTTCCTAGTGCACATGAAAAGAATATATGCCTTCTCAGCCCAGGCATTTGAGTTCATTTAATTATGGGGTTTGTTGACTTGGTTTGTTTCTCAAATGAGTATCTAAGTAAGTGGGGGCCATATGGAAAGCCCGTTTAGTCAGGGTTCAAGGAATGAAAATTGAAATCTTACAGAAAGAGCTGGTAATTTTTTCAAACTGTCAGAAGACTTCTGTGAGCTGTGTGTTAGAGCCACTGGACCCCAAAAGGAGACCTCATGAAGAGCCAATCATCAGACAAAGATGTTTGTGGGAACATGTTGGTCTTCCCACACCTCCAAAAACTAACAAAACAAGGGTCAATCTAGATTACTACACTGCTCAAATGCCTCAATTTCTCTGCACAACTGGGAGAAAATTTGAATTCTTTCTACTGCTCTCATTTCCTTTTTCCATTTCTTCAACTAATGTTGCTGTTAGGAAACCCTCCTTTCTGTCATGCGGGGTGCCAAGCACGTCCTTACGTCCTGACATCAGAGTGACCCTTCAGCTTGGAATAGTTTTCTCTGGATGACTGGGTGCCTGGCTTCTCCTCGTCATTTAGGTCAAGTTGTAACGCCCTCAACACAGGATACCCTTCTCTGTTGCCTCTGCCCCTCAACCCTCACGCTGCCTAATCTGACAGATGTCCTTGTTTCACTGTTTTTGTCACTGACTTGCACCTGAAATGACGCTTGTGTTAGTGTGTTTATTGAAACTTGGTAGCATTTCATCTTTTGTATTTCTCTATCCATAGCCTGTAAAGTGTTCCCTGCCATCAGAATAAGTCCACAGAAATCCAGTTCATTTTAAGGATTTTCAAAAATATTAATGAGGCAATGGACCCCAGATTTTCTTTAGGTGTAAATGGGAAACAAAAATAGGAAATGATCACTAACATCAAAATGAAGATAATTTGGATATACACTAATGACTCTTTCTAGGAGAGTTATCAAATTCAATGAAATAAGTGCTACAAAAGGAATAAGAAAGGCTTTGAAAAGTGGTAAATATCCAGGAATTAGTGAATTTTTCTTAATTGAAACCTCAAGGGAAAGTAGGATGCAGCTAGATTTTAGAAGAAAGATAAATGGAGAAGGGTACACCAATAAAAATTCAGTATTAGCATTGTTCAAAGATAATTGAAATCAACCAAAATATTAACAATTAAAAGACTTTGATATGTGTGGGACAAGGAATACTAGCATCATTTGTTTATTATAAATAAATAGCAAAGTTGAGAATGAGAAAAGGAAAAAAGTTACAGAGCTGTTGAAGAAATTCAGGACAGAGATGATAGTGTTCTTAAACTTGCATGGATCCACAGATAATAGATGGAATTTAATAGATAAAGAGATTTCAAGGTGCAGTAAAATCAGTAAGACCACTAGAATATGTGGAAGACTGAGAGAGGATGAAATTTTTATCCAGTTTTCCTTGTTAACCATTTGGGAACTTTGTGGTCCCAAATATTAAACTAGAAGATCTTGGCAATGACTCAGGTTTGGTGGAGTGTAAGAAGTCAAAGGAAGTGTGAGTACAGGTAGCCAGAAGCTGCTGAGCACCTGTGTGTTTCGTGAGTCACAGAAATGCAGCTGATAGTTGAGGACATGGAGATGAATGCTAGGACACAAACAGTGCTCACGGTGTAAAGAGTAGGAGTCATCACACACAAATGTGCCACACCAAGAGAAGAAAGAGCCAGCCAAGATACTGACCATAAGCAGCCAGAAAGACAGGAGAAAACAGTCAGAACCAACATAAGGGAATCTTTCTTTTTCTCATTTTTTAATTGGCACCTCATTATATGGCTTTACCAGATAAAGAGATCCTTTGATACATTGATATAATGCACTATGATCAAGTTGGGGAATTATCCTTTCTAACTCCTCAACTATCTATCATTTCTTTGTGCTGGGCATTTGTGAACACCCCTCTTCTCATTCTTTATGAAATATAAAATTCATTGTTGTAAACTATATTTTTCTTCAACTGTTCATCTATTGATAGATCTCAGTTGATTTCATATCTTCCCTATTATGCAAGAAATTTAGCAATATGGGTGTCCCTTCGATGCATTGATTTCATTTCAAAATTGGAGATTTCAGTGAGAATAGTTATACAATGGTGTTGAGGAGAAAGGTTAAAAAGTAGATGCGGTCCCCAAAGTGCCTGTGAGACTGCTGGTCACAAACACAACAAACTTCTAACAATGGAAGGGAGGGGAAAAGGGCTCAAAATTGCAGAGATATGAATAGGAACCAGGAGGCAAAATGCCCATCAGGAGAGGAGGCAGTCCTTTAAAAACAATTGGCTAGGAATGGAAGAAGAGTAAAAGGCAGGAGCAGAAAGATAAACGAGAAAAAATTGAGCTTGGGTTAGGAAGTAGTTGCAAATATTTAAGTACTGATGGAAAGGGTAATGTGTGGTAGCACTTACTTCTAAACCCAGCACTTGGGAGACTGAGGCAGAAGGATCAACAGCTTGAGGCTAGCCTGGGCTACTCAGTCCATTCAGGCTGGTGTGAACCATAAAGCAGCAATACCCTGCCTCAGAGAAAAAAGGAGATAAGAGAGGGAGGGAGAGAGGAAGGAGCAATGCAGAGCATGGTCTTAAAGTTTAAAAGGACACAAATGATAGAGCAAGACTGAGGAGTTGGAAAAAATAGCTAAAGGTTGGAATAAGTAGATTTTAAGAAGACACATTTCTTCCAAAAAGATTGTAAAGCAGGAATATGTGTAGAACAAGAAAATTAAAGATGTGTGGAATAGGAGAGGCAAATAACTAGGGGAAACCAGAATGACAGAGTGGCGTCGATACCATGAATTTTTCAAGGCACAAGTCTATGATATTTTTCATTGAAAGCACTCAAATGCTCAGATGCAGAAGTAAAAAGCTGGTAGTTATATTGGTCAAGATTTGGATTTATGAGGATGGTGGCAGGCTTAGCATGAGCACGGCTTGGGTTCAGCCCCCTTTGGTGTTTTATTTGGTATTCTAGTAAAAACACAGGACAGTGAGGGAATTAAAGTGACTAGAAATCATTTTCATATCATCTAGTGTGAACAAGAAATAAAGATAGAAGTAGCCAAGAGAGAAGGCTGGCAAAAATCCAGAGAGTTAAATATTCTGGCTTACTTCTGTTCTCTCTTTTTAACTCATAGCAAGAAGACTCATCTCCAAAACCCCATAGAATTTGTCCCTGTGTAAGCCATTCATAATTTTCTTCTTGCCAAGCACCGATAAATAATTCACTTCTTCACTGTTCTTGACTCTTCAGAAGCATCTGAAACACTGGATCAATCTCTCTGCTGAAATTCATTTTTGTAATCTGGGTTCCAGAGCAACACATACCTTCAGATTTACTCCTGCCTCACCAGACAGCCCTCAGTCTTGCTTTTCTCCCCATCTCTTCTTCCTGAATAATTTTGGAAGTGCCCCCTTTCCCAGAGTCCAATCATTGGATGTCTTCTTTTTTATTCCCCAGTGGTCATCCCAAGACACCAGGATGACTGGGAGTGGCAACATGGTGAGCTTGGGAGCCAGCTGGGTGCTCAGTGGGGAACATTTCTGGGGTTGTCTGAGCAGGAGGTGGAGGTATGACCCTGGGTACTTACCCCTTTCAGGCACTGCTTCCCTGCCCTGCTTCTTGGCATCCATGAGCTAAGCAGCTTTGCTCCACCATCCGCTTCCACCATGCTGTTTCTGCCTTGTAGCCAACTAGCTATGGACTGAACGCCCTGAAACCATCATCAGAGTTAGCCTCCCCTCCTGTAACTTGTGGGTGCTGGTTGCTGTGTCTTCATGACAAGAATGCTGCCTAATTCAGCTTTAAACATCATTCATTTTTGGACAACTCCAGATGTAGATGTTTAGCACAAAATTCTTTGGTCCCTGATCTCCTAATACTTAACACCTTTATTTTGATGCTTCCCCCAAATCTTAAAATTAGGTTACATGAAACAAATTTTCTGTCTTTACCACCAATGCTCTTCTTTCTTTGACTTTCCCCACTTAATAAATGGCACATTAATTTCCAAGTTTCTCAGACTAAAACCTTAGCAGTCTTCTTTGATTTCTCTTTTTCCCATGTATTTCATATTCAAATCATCACATAAAATTGGTCCTACAGCAGTGTGTACCTGGATTCTACAGTTCATCACCTCTGTTCACAAACACCCGGACCATCTTCTGACAAACAGCTCTCCTCACATCCCTGATACCCATCCAAAATTCAAGTAATAACACTTTCTAACTATTAAGTCTCATGCATAGAGAACTGGATATAACACTTCATGAATGTGAACCACCAAAAAAAAATGTTCATAATCTCTGAACATCACCACAAATGCAAGTTAGCATAATACAGAAGTGAAAAATTATTTTAGGAAAAGGCACACTTGAAATGATGCAAGTAGCACTGATTATTTGAATTTGCTCATTAATATTAACAAGCAGTTTGAGCTGCAGAAAGATTTCTACTTCTTGCACAGTAACTTTCTAAAACTTTACCACCTGAGAACATCTGTTTGCATAATGGTTCTCGCAGTGTTCTTGAACTAAAATGTCGATTAGCACATAATATTTAACATTTTTTAAATGCTGTCAAACTTGAGACTCGTTCATTATTTCTCCATTTCCCTGTATTGCTGCTATTTTCTTCTTTGAATCACTAATTTTCCACAAGGCCCCCTAATGAATGGTGAGGCACTGACTACATGTTCTGCATTAGGGTACTACAGAGTCTCTGAATCCTGACAATCGCTCCCTAACATTTTATACCGGTGCTATGGAAAGCAGATTGCAAAAATTGGAAGCTGACAGGGATGTTTATTCCAAGATGTAATCCCCAGATATCTGATTGTTTTGAGTTCCAGGATTTCAACACATTGTGATAGTGTGGGAAAATATCTTTTGTTTGCAAATATGTTTAAAATCTTTAGTGTCAAACAAACAAATTATGAAAAATAAGTAGCTTATTCAGTGCATAACCTGAGGTTGCAAGCCATTGGAACTAGTCCACACTGAGCCAAGAAAAAAGCCTACTTTATGGAGGTTTGTTCACCTTATCATCAAAAAATTAGCTAAGACACAAGCACACAAGTGTCAGGGACCAGAGGAGCTGGAGAGGCCTAGGCCTCAAGAGTTCGTGAAGGCTGACTGCTTAAACTGAGTCCGTGCCAAGCCCCTTTTCGTACACTTAGGCCTCTCCAAAAGAGAACTGAATGCCAGAGCAAAAGTGCCAGTTGCCCAGGGTTTGATCAGCTGTCCCTTGTGCTAGAAAAGAGCAGGTCCCAGGCCACAGAAAATGAAGTAGAGGAGAATCCTCAAGAAAGTGGGGATGCCACAGCTGAAAGAAAGGAAGCTGGCCATTCGTGACCAAAACCTATGAGTGTCTACCTCTGTCTTGGAACTTGTGCTTCTGATGAAGGAGGAAATAGTCAGACAGCATTCTTTACCAGGTGCTCTTTACCAAGTTTTATTCACTGTGGCATTCAGCATCTTGATTGCCCCAATCACATTTCAACATTCCAGTACAACAAATCATGCACAATGTTCCTATCATAGTTTTGTTAAAATGACAGACACACACACACACACACACACACACACATACATATTATGTGTATGAAATTTAGGGTCTGTGCCCTGGGAGAGGACTGTGGTGATTCCAGAGGAGGCCCATGGCACCAGGAGATGAGAGAACAAGCCACAGAGAAAGCCGCCTCTGTAACAAAGCCACCCTCTGAGTAACCCATCAATCCTGCAAAGCTCTCCTGATTCAGTCACACATCAAAGGGTCCATGCCCAAACACAATCAGCATGTGACTTCCAGAATCACAGTTCCAACACATGAATTCTTTGGGGAAAACTCATGGGTTTAAAAGGCAATGCACCGCTTAGCATTTTGTGAATAGCACACCCACGAAATACTGTAGTGTCATCAAATGCTTTCCTGGTCACCATATGTACTGGTGATATTGGTTGGTTAACCCTTTCCCACATGGAATGTCCTATAAATAGTCCACTATCATAAAATACACTTCAGTTATCTAAGATAGAAAGGAATGCTAGGTTTTTCTCAGATTCTTTCCAATTTTGGTCATGCAACATTGCTTTTGACAGTGAATAAGTCAAAGTTAACCAGTGCAGCTATTAAGTGTAAGACAGTCTAAGTCTATCATAAAGTTTTTTTGTATGATCATTTTTACAAAACAAGAGACAAAAACAGGGAGAGTAAGGCATATTTAGGCACCAGGAATCTAACATTGCTTTAATTTCCCAAATGTGATAATTTATTCTATGGTTACTAGAGTCAGAATATTAGGGTCATTCATATTTCACTCCCAGTTACTGAAATGTTGGAGGCTTTTCCCCTACATTAAGCAATTTTCCACCTTTCAGTGAGCCCTGACTGTGTGGTATCTTATAATTTAACAGGAGTTCGACAATATCTCAAGAAGCCTCATTTCACAGATCTGTGGCTCAGTCTCACAAGACTGCTCTCCACTTCAAATGCAAATCTGAGGTTCTTACAACCCTTTCTCAGGTTCAAGAATTTGCCAAAAATCAGTTAATGCTG